>JAHLSL010000056.1:13505230-13567163 GCA_025920805.1 Petroica traversi
AAAGGCATATGTACATCAAGGTAAATTTTTAATGGATTTTGTGCTGAACAGTAGCAGAAGTCCTGCTCTCTCCAGGAACTCCACTGCTCACTGTGAGTCAGTGATTCACGTGTGCCTCAGTTCCCTCTCATGTAAAAACTGAATAAAGCAGTGTTGACATAGACTATCACGCAAAAAATTGCTGTTTTTCCCATTGCCCTGATTTCCAGAGTTTAAAGCAGTGACAGATTTGTTGCTAACCTGCAAAATAAACCCCAAAACATTGGGATAGATTAAGAAGAAAGATATTTATAACTGTATTCAATATAGTATAAATTCCAGGTAGCTCACCTCAAATTTCAAAGGTAATCAAGTAAAAATTTTCATAACTTTCCCTGTCATTTGAACAGCATAATTCAGCATGGTTTTAAGATCTTACACTGTATCCTAAAAACCTCCCAGAGATTCAGTTCACCTATAATAATATCCAGGTTGTCTCATCTAGAAATCAGCAAAATAGTGCTAAGGGTCAGAGATTCATTTTCTTCTTCAGTCTAAGTAAGTTTGAGGATGCTGTTAAATTGTTTTTTTATTACAGTGGAAAAGGCTAAGATATTCTACTAGAATAGGATCAGTATCTCATGAAGTGTTTGTTTTTAAACTTTAGTGTTAAATAGAAATAAAATATCCATATTATTATATTTGGCACATTTGATAAAGAAAACTGAATCAAATTATGGTTATGTATTTTTGCTACCACCAGGGATCCTATTGCTTTAGAGATTTTAGGCAAACATCTCTGTCTAGCTCCTACAAAATGTGCTGGAACACCAAGTAGGCATAGATGTTTGTTGTGAGTTTATCTATCATTTTCTTATAAAAATATTGTCATCTACTCTTTCAAAAACATAAAGCCAGAGATATAGAGAGCAACTGTTGCAGGGGAAAAGGCAGAAAAGAGCTGATAATTTTGGTAGGGAGCATTTAGACATATAAGAGAAAAGGAAAATAAGTAGCCTTCATGAGTTTTTCTTTGTAGAAAATGTGATGCCAAGTGCTGCATTTTATCTAAAAGTCATGAAGTAATGTCACCAACAGAACTGTTTATTTCACACCAAATCTTTATGTCATCAAAAGTCTGGATATTACCATAAAACTAATTTTAAAAGCTTAAAAATTACCTTGGCATATTTTTTAGCATGCTAATAAGTTTTATTTTGTAAGATATGGATATAAGAGCATGCATGCACTGGCTTAAATTACTCTCTGGCCTAGTTGTTCTGTTTTTTTAAATTTTAATTTGGCAATGTTATAAAGACTTCTGATTGTTTTAAAAATTTGCATTTAAATTTTGGCACACAACTGTTGAATATTTGGACTCATATCAAGCTTCAGTTCTTGAAGTATCTAGAAATAACAAAAATTCTGTCAGGCTGAAAAACGATTAAAATCCCCCTCAACACTTTGTTGCTGTGTCACGAAGAGAATCCTTTACTTTACTGGCATCTGACCTTGGGATGCCTCTTTGGGAATCTTCTGCCCTTTCCAGGCTGATTTCGTGACAGTCCTTATAAATTTATTGCCTGGAACATTCTGTCTGTCTGCTTGGTGAGATCTTTGTGTTGAGGAGGGTTTTGGCTGCTGCTTCCAGTCTGCTCCTCTTGTTTGAGCAACTTCACAGATGATGTAGCATCCCCCTTTTGCTACTCTGTGTTCTTTGCTTTGGGGCTGAAGGGAACGTGCTCAGAAACTTGGATGTCAGCTGTCCTTTGGAGCTGGTGCAGCCACTCTGCCAATTTGTATCTCATTTGGGATAAAACCCCAGTGTTTAGGAGTTTTCCTTTACCCATTTATAAATGCACTGAATTTATTTCTGATTCAAAAAGCAGAGACATTACTAAAATCAATCTCATTCAGTCTCTTTCTAGTCACTTCCAGAGCAACTAGTCCTTGCACAGACCTAAGGCATTCAATGCATACTCACGGGTAACAGGTTAGGGAGTTCAAGGAATTTAGGATTTGTCCTTTCTTAAGAAAAACATCCTCTCCATGCTTGGCTTGATGGAAAATGAAGGTTGTTAATCTGACAGCTGAAGAATGAAATGGGAAAAACTACTTTTTTTTACATTGGTGCTTGCCAAATCATTTGTCAGTGTGTTACTTCTTCCCAATGCACCCTGATGTACCAGGAGGCAAAGAGCAGGGATTATGAATAAATGTTTGTGAGTGGGCTTTATGTCAGAGTATGGGTTTAGGGATCATCCATCACTCCAGGAAGCCTTCCATGATTTTTGCCTGTTAAGTAGTAGGGCTTGATTGATGGTTACTCTGCATTTCTTTTTTGCTGTTAGCCACAGAGAGCAAGCTCTAAGGCTGTCTGAGTTGGACACCAAAGCTGAGGAGAAGAAACAAACAGATCAGCAATTAGGTCAAGAAATGTCGCTTCCGTAGCTGCCACCAGCCAGTGGAAAGCACTCAAGCTGAGTCCTAATTTTGGAAAACTTATCCAGCAAAATAGCTGGCAGTGATTGTTAGCCATTTTCTGGATAATATGATATCCAGAGTTTCTGGAAACTCTTTTGTATTATATTGTCTGTGAAGGAGAACTTTTTATTCAAGGAAAACATTTACTCTGTGACATGGCTATACTGGCAAAACACTGCTACTATGATACATGCTATATTTAAAAAGGATATTTTCCAGGGCAAATCACATCTATCTTAACACTCACTGTTTTTTTAATCTCATTGAGAAGCTCCTATGCAATATTACTTAGAGAAGCTGAATGGCTTGCTGAAATCCTGAAGCAGTAGCAAAATGAGAACAGCACCTCACAAGCCTCAGCGCAGACTCATGGCTTGAGGTCTCCTGTGCAAGGTTTTGTTGTTGCAGTTGTGCTGGTGGAATTAATGTGGGACACGTTTTAGAATAACTTGTGATTTAATGGGGTCCTCCTGCAAGAAAACCTTTGCTTGCTAAGTTTTCTATTTCTAGCACGGTTCTGCCACGCTTCCTCAGTTCCGCTCACGGAATAGCGAGTCCTGGAATGTTCGTGACAGGGAATGTCACAAACTGACTCTTACATTTGAATATGAAGTGAGTTATGCATCTTCTGATAAAACATAAAGGCTTGCTGTTAAAATGGTCACTGCAGCTGGGTGTATGCAAAAACCAAAAAAGAAATATTGCTGTGAGCTTAGGTTTTTTTTTTTCCCAGTCCTCTTCTGCTGCAGGGATTGGGTGCTGCACAAAATTCAGTAACTGTTCTTCAGTTCTGCAGTGCTCTGCTCCATCACAATTTTCTGTCAACTGTAGCTATGGGAATTACCATGGTTCCTTGAAGTCCTTTTAGAAATAAGACACTTATCCCATGAAGGCTTTACTGAAATCAAGTTTATTTATATCTTTTCTGTTTTTTGCATTAGAGAGGGATTTTTTTTTCTTACAGCATGGGAGACAGTTACATTGTCCATCAGTTTTATGACCTTCTGACAAATCACTGACCTAAACTCACACTGTTTGTCCCCTGATTTCATGCCTCATTTTGTATTTGGAGAGAAAATAGTATATTTGTCTTCAACTGATAGGCCTGTTAGCAGGTACCAGCAGCTACTGTGAATAGTCCCAGTCTAAACATAGCAGTTTTTGACTTGCAAAAATGAATGTAAAACCATTACAAATTATTTTAGGCTGTGCTTTTAAAAAGTTTTCAATCAATCAGGTTTTGGATGCTTTATCCTGTGCCTGTCCTTTGCTTGAAAGGTAAACGGGACTCTGACAAATGATGGAAGGAAAGTCAAGTGTTTCCCATCCCCCCACAATAACCACAGTAAAATGTATTCAACCTAAGCCCACTTTGTGGATGTGTTTTGGAGTATCAGAGCCAAACAGATTAACAAGAATTGTACAGTGTTGTTATTGTTATGTACAATATTAGAAATTTATGCAACAGTTTTCTTTATGGATTTTATTGAATCCAAGTAACATAAGAGGATACCTCAGCTTCCAGAGGAAATGAATATAAGTTAATACTAGCAGGTGCACAGACAAAAGAAAGTGTAACTAATCTTGAAGATGACCTAGATAAAGTTTCTTAGCTTTGACAGTAATTATAAGCTTTGGCTTTTCAAATATAAAATTTTCACCTTACACCTGTATTGAAAGCCAAAGAACAGGGAAGGTGATAGCATGCAGCATGCAATTAAAATTTCTTTGTGGAGGCAGTGACACTGTATACTTCATTGGGACTTCTTGTTTCTCTGGGTTTTAGTGTCATTGCAGTGTGCTGAGGGGAAGGGGAATGTCCTGTGTGTCCCCTAGGTGTGTCCCCATGTGCCCACAAGGTGTTGAGGGAAGACTCTCTGTGTGCATCCAGTCCTGGGTTCCCAGGATCAGCTGCTCCAGGCCTGCAGTGCAGGATCAGCAGAGTTGCTTTGAGATTCCAGGGTCTTTTATATGCTCTATCTTAACACCTTCTGGAAAACCTTCAAATAGCTTGTTAAGGCAGCTTATACCATCAGCTGGGTTTACTCATTCACGTCATAACATTCTTGTCTTTCCACTGCCAACCTGAAATGTTCTGTTTAAGTTTTGCCCTGGGTGAGTTGAGTGCCAGCTTCACAATAATGATGTGCTATCACTTTTTAGTAATGGTTTTCTCATGTCTGTCTCTGAGGCAGTCACAGTGTGTTAGTCTGACAAAATTCTACTTTTCCCCAATAATATTTCGAATACAAGAATTCCTTGTCCTCTAAGAAATAGTAGTTGCTATCATATCTCAGAGCTTTAGTGTCTTGTGTCAGTAATGTGAGTTTGCTATGATCTATAATCCCTCTTACTGTGGAAAAAGAAATTATTCAAAATTTAAATAATTTTTTGTTTGGAAAGTCCATGGTTTTCCTGAACTTTGTTAGGGCTTTTTGTTTCTATTTCTTACTTTGGATCAGCTTGGTGTAATTCTCAGATAATTGAATTGCATTGTCCATCCTTGTCAGTACCAATTTCTCATTGTCAGGGTACTGTGTTGATTCTCATATGTAGGGCAATCAATGTTGCTGTGTGACTGAGAGTAGAATATACTTGTATTTATTTTAGTCAGTAGCAAGATATTTAATATTTTTTTTTCATGGTGGAGACTTTTAAAAAATTCTTTGAGATGTTTTTTGTAGTTACCGAGCCATCCAGCCTCCTCCAAATCTGGTTATGTTAGGAAGTATCACATGCTTTTGCATAGCGGATAAAAATGTGCTCAGTGGTGACTGAAATCTTAGAGAAATCACGATTTCACAATGTCGTGAGGTTAATTTTGATTCTGAAATTTTCTTCAGGCAATTCTGAAGTGCAAAGAACAGTTCTGTTATTGGGAGTGATGCCATTTTATTGGGACTCCAGATTCTGTAGCAGGAACAAAAGGATTCCCATTATCTGCTTGTCCAGCTGATGTCCAGTCATCTGGAAATCATTTCAGGTTTCCAGTTTTAAGACAATTGCTAATTGCTTTGGACACATCTGCTGGTACTTTTTCGGTTTTTATTTTCAAAGGAGAAACTGCCTTTTTCTCTTGCAATTTCAGTATTTTAATTTTAGTTTAACAATATTCGTAATTGTGTAGTGACACATCTTTCAGATATTTGAAATTCATATTATCCTTTCTGAACATGTTTTGTTTTGTTTTTATGTCTTTATCACCCTCCAGCTGTAGGAGACAAACATTTGGACCATTTTTTATGTTGAATTCATGTTCTTTTAAATACATAAACATACCACCAGAACAGTTCCTTAATTATTCACTTTAATGGGCTGTGACCAAAGTGTTGTTTTCCTTTTGTGTAATTTCCTTTTCTTTTCTGTAATCTCAGTGTTTATGGTGGGTTTTATTGCCTTTCTTTTCCTTTATTTTGAATCCTATGCATATTATGTTCATCCAACCTCTTTGCAGCACAGCACTATAATGAGTTGGAGAATTTTAAAAGTCTCCATGACTCTTACTCTTAATGATAAACATGCATTCATTAATGATCCATAGATTTTGGAATATTAGAAAGTCCTTTGAAGTGTCCTTAGCATCTTAAAATTCATTAGCTTTGTATAAGTGTCTGATTGCCCTATTTTGGTAGCCAGGAGCCACATTTATGGGCTACAATTTGTATGTGTCAAATGCTGCATAAAAAAAAATTAGAGCAAGCCAAAGAATTCAGTTGTTCTTCTGTTGTTGCAAGGGAATGGATATTAGGAAAGCTGTCCAGAAAAATGGTTCAGCAAGTAGATTCTGAGCGACATCGGCTGAGAAAATCTCTCCCTCAAAGGGCTACTTCATATTGTTAATATTTTATAGCCTCTTAGAAATTCTCACCTGGAATCATTGCAATTTTGTTATGCATTGATCTGACTGGAGAGATGTTTTAAATCTGGATTTTTAACCTGGATATTCTCAAAATACGGAGACAGTTGAAAGATGCTGGTGTGCAGCATCCTAAGATTTGTGGCTGCTCAAGTAAGGGACATGCAAAAGAACTTTCAGAATTTTCAGTCTCAGGAGAAATGTCCTCATAAATTAGTGTTTTGTGTATTTATCAGATTTCTCTGATTGTAAGTGTTTTTTTCTTTCACTCTCTGGAGTGGCACAAGGCAGTGAATACACAGAAACATCTGCTTTGTTCTGGGTTTGTTCCCATGAGGTAACTTGTGCTCTGCACAGTGGCACATTCTCCTGCTGAAGGAGGGGAGGGCTGGTTTTGTGGAGTGAAATATGGTCACTGTGTACTGTGCTTGGGTCAGGGTGAGTGCCCTGGAGTTAGGTCAGACTTGAATTCAATGGTTTGTTTTCAACGTGGTTTTGTGCCTTAGCACTGGCAGTTTTTTATTTCTTTGTTTGTCTGCTTGTTTTGTAGCAATGGAGAGCATCAGAAAATAATGGTGAACATATAAAAAAAATACAATAAAGATCCTGTGCTTAGGAATGGATTATTTATGATGCCAAGTAGGATGGGTATTAATTGTTTTGACTTGTCTTTACTCTCCAGATAGTACCATGACTAAGAGGAAAGAGGCAATGTACTCTGTTACAGCCATTTGCATGGAAAAACTGTGTAACTATCCAATCCTTTTCAGACTCTTGTCTCCCCAAGCACCAAATGATGTCTGAATTATCATTTTTCAAGCAGAAGCACAAGTAGGCTGATGCCTGTACAGTGCAACCCTGTGGGAAAAGTTCTCGAGCTTTGCAAAATGTTTAGCTCTGAGAAGCCAAAGCAGATGTTAGTGCAGAAAAGAATTCATGCCAGAACTTAGTAGGATGAGCAGAAGGGGAAAAGGTACCAGAGGAAAACAAAATGAGAGACTAGGCTGGACTGGGAACAGAATAAATGGAGGACCATTGAGGACTGACTGAGAACCTAATGTAGAGATGATCTGAGAATGCAAGTTAGTAAGACTCAAGGTTTGGGAAAGAAAGGATTGAAAAAGAAAGATTAAAAGAGCAAAAAAGGCAGAAGCAAAATAAATGAAAATAATGGAGCAGTTCAAAGCTCTGAAGTTACTGCAATTTCCCCCCCCTCCAGTTAAAATCACTTGATAAAATGATAATGTTTGAGAAATCGGGCTTTGATCCTTCTGGCAGTCTAGGTACACTTGTTTCTCAAAATAGGGAAAATAGCAGGAAGCTACTGTGTTTTAATTAAAGGAACCAAATATGAGAAAATCCTGTGCAATGGTTGCTTTCTCTTTGGTTTAAAAAGTAGGAATTATTTGTCAAGTCAGTGGTGCAGAATACTCTCTGGGTCACCAACTTGTTATTTTCCTGTGTTTTTGCTCAATTTTATGAACACTGAGAGCTCTGAATATGGACCCATAAGAGTTAAAATATTAAGTAAGACTAATGGTTGTATCAAACTCTGTAAAAACTTGTGTTGTTTTGTTTAAACAACTACTTTGAGGAAAAATAAAAAAGGTGGCAAGTGGAAAACAGGTTGGAGATAACTTCCTTGTAGAGATTGTGTTAAGAATAAGCCAACCAGCTTTAGTTTGCCTCACATGTTGAAACAAACAAGTTTAAAATTATACGTAATAGTAATGCATGCCCAGAGCTGGAGTGGGGGAATAAATTACTCTGTCATTGTATTAGCAAAACCAGAGACTGAGGCTGTATCTCTTCACAGAACCCAATGAAATTTACAAATAAAATTATGAAATACCTTCATTCATATGAAAATGTTCCATGATCATAAGGTAAGAAATTATATTTCAAGAGTGTATCCACTCTTTTCCCAAAAGATAACGTTTTGGTTATGAAGAAATCAGGATGTGAAGACTCAAAAGTGAGGTATGTGGTACTAAAACATGGTCATTCAAACAGAGGAGAAAATTCTGAATTCATTCTCCTAACTGCCTCCTTTTCAAATGGTTTCAAAATGTGCACATCATGCTTTTAGGCAAGGCTCACTCCAAGGATGTATTTACCCTTGGATAGAAAACAGTGGCTCTTTGTTACAGTGAAAAGCCATTGACAGCAATAGTACAGAAGAATAATTTCTGTAGGAATCTTTGATTGCAGGAGTATTTATTAACACTGAATTGTGATTCAATGTTCCAAGCTTTCTTTATCCCCCTGACTCTTCTGGCCTTCAGGAAATGTCACCAGACGTCTCAAGAGAAGTCAGTGCAAATGCTCTTGAGGTGCACTATAAAAGACCCATTCCAGGGATGAAAAGACACATTCCAGGGAAGCACTGACTTGATCCTCTGTTTGTAGGCTGACTTTGTCCTCGAAGGAACAAATTAGGTGTGTCAGGAGTCACTCCCTGATGTTCCATCAGTCTAAGGAGTTGCTTGGTGGTCTCCCAGAGTGGCATGCTTAGTCCTGACTAGCAGCTGACAAATCATCACATTTTCCTCTCTGCTGTGCATGTTTGAGACATATTTTTCCATTCAGCTCTCATCAGTGGTATTCTAGAATTTCCATACGGTGTCACATTGCAAAACTAAAGCATGAGTGGTTGTAAAGAAGCTTCTGGTTTGGAGCTGAATGTTTAATTTTAAATGAGGTGATGATAGGTTTTAAGCTGAGCATGTTTAAAATTTGAAAAAAGTATTTGGTGTCATCAGACAATTCTGAGTAGCATTGCACTTTAGGTATACAGATAAATTAATGGGGACTACCACAGTCTTTCTGTAGGAAAAAGAGAAAAAGAAAAAGGAAAAAAAAAAAAAAAGAGAGAAAGGAAAATAATGGAGCTGAATGGGGGCATAAAAAGGAAGGATCAGATTAAAATTCTGGTCTACCTGGTGGGGAATATACTGCTGCTGTATTTAGACTTAGTTTGTCCTTTTCATAAACTTTCCTTTTACTTCTTCCTTATCAAGTGTCCATTAATATCCTTCTCAGTGTTTTTTAATCTGGCAAATATCTTCTGAACAGGAAGTTCATATTCCATCTTGCAGTTAATGGAAATTCTGCAATCTCTTTATTAAGATTCCCTCACCTGTGTTCAGCTCAGAAAGTCTTTAGAGCTCTTGCTTTTACACACTATTGTCTCCTATGTTGTTTTTTTACCATCAGTAATGTTTTGATACTCAGAGATACACTCTAGAAGATCAGCTATTCCGTTAGAATCTGTATTTCAATTGCTACAATGATAGCTTGATCCTGAATTGACATCTGCCTGCAGTGAAGTCACTGAGATCTGTAACAGGTAAGCAGTGCAAATGCACTAGTGGATGCTCCAATTACACAGAGTTTCCTAACAGTCTGCTTGTACAAGCCTGTGTGCTGCCCAGAGAAGCATAAAACCACAAGCATTCCCATCAGAGTAGCAGGTGGAGGGCTGATAATAAACTGAGTTTCTGGTTAAAAAAGTAATTGAAAAATCTTCCTCAGTTAAGTCTTGACTCAGGGCCAGTTGAAATCAGCTGGTGGCTCTGAGCCTGCAGTGTTTCAGTGGAACTAACAGTGAGGCAGAAACTGCCATGGGTAGTTGTGTTAACCCATGCTTAACACATCACTTAATCTCCAGGAAAGAGTAGAATACATTAGTTAGCTCTTCTAGTGCTTTCTTTAATTGGGAGATAAGAGACATTCCTGGGTCTGGGAGTTACATGTTGATTCCATCACTCCACGTACCATTGAACAGGACAATGACTAAACAAGTGACAGCTTTGATCCAAATCTATTTTTCCTGGAAGCAGTGCACATAGGCTGAGAGACCTGGAAAGTTCTAGCTGCCTGGATTATCTTGCTCAGTCTCTGAGATATTACAGTTCATTGATCTTTCTCCTGCTCTACAATTCTGTCTCATCTTCTGCCTGCATCCTTCAACACTTCTTTCCTACCAGAGCCTCTGAGAAGGTACTGTCCTAATCCTGGTGTGGAGCTGCCTTATCTGAAATAGGCCCCTAAAATTTCATAATGCTGTGTTTTTACTGCAGAGGTAGCATGCATCAGCTGTACTGGTAATAATTGATGACAAATTTATCTGACCCTCAGAAGAACACCAAATTAAGTGGCATTTTTTTTTTTCTTTAGCTAACCAGACTTAATTGCACAGAGAGGCCGAGTCTCCATTTTGGTCATATGCTAATTTTCACTATATTTAAATTATATCCTTTTTGGGCCAGTCAGCTTGTGTGGAAAACATTGCTTCAGCTAGAGAATTGTGTTTGGTAGGAACTGAATAAGCAGCAGTGGTCAGGATGTAAATTATTTAATTCTGCAATGACAGTGAACCTAGAGTTTGGAGTGTCCCATACATTGCTCACTTTAGGTTTGTCTCTCTATAAAATATCACCTATTAAGAGAGTACTCTGTATTTTCTAAAAGGAAAAAACTGTTGTTTTTAATGTTCTACATTTTTATTGCCTATATTTATTTTTCTCATGTTGCTTCCAAGAACAGATAGGGATGTCAGTTTTCTGTGTGCTGGCTGTTTGCAGAGGGTTTGATGAGGGCTGGATTCTCCCAGACATAGCCAGGCAAGAGAGGGAGAGTGCCAGTGCTTCTTATTCCTCACCTGGGAATGTATTGTGTAATGCCATCTTGTGGAGCTGTGTTATATCCATCTAGAGGAAAATGAGTAACAAATTCTGTGGGTTTGATGGGTGCTTTCCCTTTACCTCAGAGGAAGACCTGCACATTTATCTTTAATAAACACAGAGCTCTAAAGCTTCATCAAGAGGAGTAAATAATTCATGGCTTCAGAATAACGCAAAGGTACTTATGGACGTGTTGTGAGTGAGACAATTTAATATTCTTGATCAACATGTTAAGTATCTCTTTTCATACAACACAATATTCTTTTTATTGATATCATAGGAAAGGAGAATTTTAAGGGAAGGTATGAAAGAACCAGAAAGTGCCTCTCTGGATGTGTCAGCTCTTGACTTGACAGAAGGTAAAGATTAACCAGAAGATAATGGGAGCTGTTACTATAGCTTGATTGTAGGCCTCTAAATACTTGGTGAGAGGTGATGAGTAGGAAAGATCAGTCATAATGAGCTTTAACAGTGATGGCAAATACCTTATGGTTATTGCAGTAGAGAAGGGATGGTCAGCAGAAGGTAGCAAAGAGCAAAGATATAGTTGGATTGGCAAGCAAGGCTGATGACTTGTGCAGCAGCATTCTTCATAAATCTATTATCTATAAGAAGTGCAGAAGATTTTTACTTTTCTATGCTTTTCACTGTTGGATGTTAACATAATTTCTGACAAATAAATATTCTTTATGTTCACTTTTTCCTTCTGTCAAATGTGTCATTGTAGCACAACATCACATGGGGCATGTCATACTTGTTTTGCAGCTAAAGCATACACAGTGAGACACATATGACATAGATGTTTGAAGAACTGGTAGCTGCAGCATATCTCACACAACAATGCTGAATTCTTCACTGGCTTTCTGTTGCTTTCTTAGCAAACCACAACTGTATCCCTCACTCCAGTGGAAGCAGGTGAACAGGTGAGGATTGTTTCTCTGAGTCTGAAATGCCCTCCTGGCAGAAGGGGTGTGGTGTGTCTGGGGTGCCCAGCATGTGTGTTGGTCAGTGTTCGCTATTTGACCATTATTTGATGCTTGTAAAAGAGGAGAATCAACTTCTCTGTATGTGATTTGGTTTTGGGGTGGGTTTTTTTTTGTTGGTTTTTATTTTTCCCCCCACACTACATGTACTTCAGCTATGCTCTGCTAGTTTTAGCATCTTTTAAAATACATTTGAGGAATTATTACTGCCAATAGTTCAAAGAGACTGAATTTCAGGTTATGTGTGGGAATTATCATACTTGGGAAACTTCATATTTATACCCATGCTTGGTGGAATCCCAAGGACCCTTTGTAAGAGTTGACATTCTGCAGCTGAAAAAGGATGATGCTGCTTAGTTTATGTGACTCGTCACAACTGCTAAGACTGATAAGATTTCAAATACTGAGTTTTTACCACTTTCTTTGGAAATATTCTGAAACAGTCTGAGAGTAAAATGACCAGATAAATCAGCTTAGCTTGTTTGCTAGCATTCTGTGAGCTGAGAAAGAGGTTATATCAATTTATTAATATCCTAGTTTTTTGTACTGTTCCAGACACTTATGTAAGATTATTTTCTGAATGCTGTAAGTGTTGATCCACAGAGTAATAATGCTTCTAGATAAGGTCTATTGGAATTAAAAGGAAAACTCCCTGCAATCCAAAAGCACATGAAATTTCAGTCTTCTGTGTCTTTGACAGGATAAAAAAGATCAGCAGTAGATTCCTAAGGTAAGATCTCTATCTAGTGAAATAAAAGGAAATGAACTCCTTACTGCCAGGGAACATTTTACAGCCAAAGAGTACTTCTTTATCATATGAAAGGAGAATGTTCATCCCCATCCCCATTTAAAGAGTAGCTGGTTTCATTTAATCTCTTCTCAATTTCCTGGAAGGGACATAGCCCAGAGATGTCCTTAAATTATGCTGGAGTTGAATACATACTTAAAAAGATGATGGGAAGCCACTCATAAGTGAGTTTTGAACTTTGGTGCTAATAAGTGGTTTGGGTCACTTGAAAGAATCTATCTCAATGATATTAGCAAAAACAGATTTAATATAGATATGCAAAAGCAACACTGTTAGCAAAGTTCAGTGCAAGGCTCACTCCATTACTTGCTACAGAGATAAGGCACACGAAGGGAAATCTGCTTGGAATCAGTTTAGGATGATTTACATGCAGACTGGAGGCACAGAAGGGGTAAGGGGGTAGGGAGACCCTGCCATTGAGCTATAAGGCTCACAGTGGTCCCCTTGGTTTCCAGCCTGATGGAGCCTTGGTGGAGCTGAGTCCTAACACAGCTCTACACTTGATCAACGATTTATGTCTAAAGGATTTAGCAGCACTTAATCATTGACTGATCTGATATTTGCAGAACAATTCAGTAGGATTTATATGAGCTCAAGAGTAACTTCAACTGTGGATCTGAAAAGGTAACATTTACACTTGTTATGTGTACACACAGAGGACTATGTACAAAGGTGTACCAGTTAAATTCCCTTGGAGTTCTGTGAAATATGTTCATTGCTTTTGCCTCACTGGGCAGAGGGTTCAGCCTTGAGGAGGGAGGTATCAGCCAAAGCCCTGCTGTCACCTTGCTTTTGATGGTCCTCTGAGTATCCCAGATTTGAGGGCTGGTGAATTCTGAGAGCCTTCCCATTTGGAGGAGATGCTGGCAAAGCCCAGTGTGCTTCACGAAAGCTCGGTTGGCCTCAAGGGACTGCTGCTTGTGGTTTGCAAGTAGGTTGGATTTAGTCATCTGCCAATCCCCAACCTGGCCACAATGCAAGATGGCAATTACTGGAATGTTCCACAGAAGTCTGGTCACATACATGTTTTGCTCTGGCTATGATTCAGGCAAATGTTTCAAGGCTTCAAGGCCTTGTTCTGTTGGACAACAGAAGTTCCTTAGACAGGAGAACTTCCTGGGAACAGGCTGATAAGCTCAAGGGAGCTTAATTGCCCAGAAACCATTAATCAAAGCTGAAGCCTAACAGGAATTCCTGACATTGTTGAGCAGCCTGAAGAGAAGGGAAACCCAAAACCAAAGCATAAAACCTTTGGTTTGCATTAATTCATTGCCACACTTAATGCTACAAAGGCAAATGAGATTGGGTTCTTATGCTGGTTCTTATGTTTGTGATTTAGAGTTTGTTTTATAAAACAATTATGCATTTAGGAAGGACTGTTCAAATGCAGGAAGTCTTATAAGTTAGGTGGAATTTCAGAGCTGAATTCAGGCAACTGTTACACAGACTGGCTTATTCTGATGAGCTACCGGGGACACATTAGTGTACTAAAGGGTAAATTAGATTTAGGAAACCTGACTTGTGGAGATTTTAATTTAGATAACTAAATCTGAGCTCCTGAAAAGTATGGCTCACAATGAATTACATATAATTTGTTTTGGAAACTGAAGTGTTCACCAGGAAAATCTGTCTGGCCTTGGTTTCCCAATGAATTTTTCCTAAGTGCTGGTACCACATAAAGGACGTTCTCATTCAGGCAAAGAAAAACATTACTGGAAATCAAAACATTGAGCTCAATAAATGCTAAAAGCTGACTGAGCTGAAGAGGTGAAAGGGGAAATTGTCTTTTGTTTTACATTGAAAGCAAACTTTGTGAGAGTCATTACTCACATGTTGAATTATGAATGCACAATATCAATTTAATTCTATTTTTTTGGTAATTTTTGATCAAACACTAGTAAAATAGACTCAGTGCTATGCTCAGCAGAGGTGGAAAGCCACTTAAAGAAACATTTAAAAATACCACTGATAGCATAGTATGGACTTTACTGCACCTTTTTCCGAGCAGGAGGGACTTAAACTCTGCCTACAACACAGATTTTTCCAAAGAGAACTGGAGTTGTGAATTGCTCAGGAGATATTTCTGCAATCTTCTTCACTGCAGAATAAGAACATTTCATAATTATGTGGTGTAGTAGCTTTTGGCGTATGTCCTTCAGCATGGCACTTTTGAAAAGGACTCCTGCTGTTGTGCAATTGCGTCCAAGGTATTTTCAAAAACACCCACTTACCATCTTAAGTAGAAGGTGAATGATGATGGTTCCTGGCACTGAACATCTCTGCCATTTATCAGTTACTGAAAGCTTAACTTTCAAGCTTTTATGTGGCATTATGTATTCCCAAAAGTGAGAATGTGTCTAGTTAATATTAGAGCAAAACTACTGGATAACTGGATATATGCATACAGAGACATTTCATCTGCAAACTTGAAAAATGCTACGCATGCAATTTGGAAAAGCAGGCATGATTTAGGTGCTTACCTTGTGAAAAGAATGAGAACAGAATTAAAAAATGACCAGAATTGCTGTTCAGAAGACTTTATGTGAAGCAGATGGGAACTGATCGCAATATCACAGTCAAAAAGCTCTTTTGGCTAGTCAGTAGCTAGAAAATATGATAAGGAAAGAAAAAGGAACATAAAAGCAGCTGTTTTATTAAAACTTATAAAGAGAAATTTAAAAACCGCCAGTAAGTATGATGGGGGGTTTTGTTGTTGTTGTTTTTGACCAGAAGTCTTAAAAGAGAGTTACACAGCCTGAAATCCTGAGCATTAGTTAAGGGAGTGAAAGGGCAGTGAGATTTGCCTGGCTGGTGTAGGATAGTAATATTACCAATTTCATAATGCTTCAAATTGTGTTTTCAGGCTGCTTTGCTGGAGTGAGAAGTTGGGAGTCCTGAGTCTCTGTAATCCATTGCCATACCCTTGGGTGGTTGTCTTTTCCTATTTTGAAGGCAATGGGCTCTAAGTCAAAAGCAGAGTTGCTTGTTTCTTTCATATGACATACTGAGCTATAAAGACAAGATCCTTTTCGATGCTATCAGAATTACCTAGTTAGAGATGGGGCAAATAACTTGAAATAAGATGGCAGAAATTAAGGTAAGGGTTACATTAAAGGGAAATTTTCTAATTTGAGATCTGACACTATTCCAGTCTTCAAAGTGTTTGTGAATATTTAATGGCTCAGATATCTGCTGGAAGGATGTAGACTGAATTATTTAAGGGCATCACAAGCCCTTGAATATTTAACCCCTTAAGCACTGAAATTCATATTTAGGGGTTACTAATTCTGATATAATGTTCATTTCCAGACTTGCTCTTGTGCTATTTTTAAAAAAATTATTTTATTACTAAAGCAACATTGGTCTACACAGTGCAAGCAAAATTAAGTGGCTATCCTAATCTTAAAATTAATATTCTAAAGTAATATTGTGTTGAATAGATAAAATAAATAATCTTAGAATGGTTCTCATGACTCTATTATACCAAGCCAGACAATATACTTTCCATTAATTACAGAGCTTTTTCTTGGAGGTGATGTCTGGGGCTTTTGTTCGGGTGAACTGAATCTTTGTAAAAGTACTACAGCTTCATTATCTCTATGATAATGAAGATATTGGATATTGGAATTTGGCAAGGCAGTTTCTACACTCTACTTAGAGAAATATTTAATAAAATGACAGCCCATGTGTTGTTGAATAACAAATGTTGAGTAACCAGACTGTGCATAGACAGTGATTTGTTTAAGCTTTTATGTTGTCCCTGAGCTAAGCATCACGGTGTAAAGTGGTTTTGAGTTCCAGACATAATAATCTAAGTATGTGATGCATCTAGATACTTGTAGATCAGGATCTACTTGTCTTAAGGCTGGACTGTGTAAACAAAGCCAGTGAGGTAAAGTTTGTGTCTGTTCACACCCACGGTGTGAATCGGTCTCCCTTTTAAAGCATAAGCTCACTTTAGAATTCTCGTCAAGATGAAGATATTTCTCTAAAAGAAGATATTGTATAGGAAAGAAATTTAATTGATTGTGCCAGATCCATTGCTGGGCAGAGCTGTCTTGGGTACTCTTTGGAAGTTGGAGCAGAATTAATTTGAAGTTGTCTCTATTGTTTCTTGATCACTGGGCTGGCTGAAGTGCATACCCTAATTTGTGTTACCTGGCTGTTGTTGGTTCTAAATGCCTATTTGGGCATAGACCTGATCCCTTACCCATTGCCTCACTGTGACATAAATTTTCACTGTGCCTGAATGAAAAATTTTCTTTCTGACATCTAAATATTTTTATTCATTATCACATTATTTTGACTGGGAATTTCCACAGCATTCACAAAAGCATCAAGTCTTGCCAATTTATGTAATGAAAGAAGGAGATCATGAAAGACAAGATGATTCTTGAATGAAATTTTAAATGTAAACACAGGAAGGAAGAGGAAAACTGGTTAAGTTGTTCAAGTTTTGTCTACAAGCCATTGGATAATGCTAGATTAATTTATATGTCTTGAATACTGTCATTTAAAGAAGGTCATATTTTAGGGCTTAGGTTCATATCCTGACAGAATAATACATCTGTTTATAGCATTATTTAATGAATGTACTACAGCTGAATGTAGTCCAGACATATTAGGTCCATAATTTGCCTTACTTTTTCACACAAAATAATGTTTATATATAATGTCTTTCACACAGAATAACACGGTGCAAGAAATATATCTGACCCATCTCCCATTTTTTTTTTTCAGTGAATTAAGAGGTCTCATGGTTAATGGCTCTGAAGCATAGGTAGTTAATTCTTTGCCTTCCCTGCCCACACAGATGAAACACTGACATTTGATTTCTTGAAAGGATGTCCTTTCTCTAACCCTGCTCCTGTCTCGTTTGCTCTATTTCCCAGACTGCAGCCTTGTGAGCTGCTGTAATGTATATCAGCATAAGTCATGCTGACAGACCAAGGCTCTGATAGCTGATGTTAATAACATAAATTGAAAAGAAACATGAGAGACCCAGAAAAATTTTAGAGATCCCATTGCCTGTGTGGAGGGGAGCTGCTAATCTCAAGGCTGCCCTCTCCAAGTGAATTTTTCATATTATCTGTTTAGCTCTTTTTATCAGGTTTTGTTTTGTTTTGTGGGTTTTTTTTTTTTTGGGTTTTTTTTTTTTTTTTTTGGTGGTTTCAACTGAGATGCCAACTGTAGTTTTTAAATGAAAATAAAGTATGTGGCTAAATATTGCCTACTGACAAAACTAAAAGCCCTGGGTGAGTTGGGAGGGTGAAAGAGGAGCACAACAGTAAACACCACACTGAACAGTCCAATTGAAGTGCAGCCCCAAGATGACACGTGCAAGCCAGAGTGCTGAAATCCCTGTTTCCCACCACGTGTAATTACCTCTATTTCAGGCTGGATTTGTCTGAGGATTTGTGAATGACTCAAAGGTTCTTATTCATCAGCTGGATTACTGCAGGAAGAGGGCGTTTATATTTCTTGCTCATGGCAAAAAATGTGGTGAGCCCAGTTACATGGCAAAATTTAAACAGCAAGTGCAAGCCTGTTTTAAGCTAGGAGGAATGCTTTATTTAGGCTGGGAATAATAGCTTAGCACTGACAAGAGCAGGGTGACGCTAATTATGTTGATGGCTTCAAGGTGAGGAATGTGTCTTTCCTTGTCTGCCTGCAAAAAAATCAGGCTGTGCTTTCCCCACAAAAAGGCATTGGGATTAAGTGGTGGTTTCCTTAGGAGGACTCTGAATGCTGCTGCTGCACTCCGTGGTCCCACCCTGACATCTGGAGAGCTTTGAGTGTGCCTGGCACAGACGCTCCTGAGATCAAGGTCAGGCTGTCTGCATGGTGAGTGACAGGGAGTATTAATTCGCCCACAGATGTGGCGGCAAAGATGAATAATCTCCCTGCAGTTCAACTCTACATCTGGGCATTGGGAATATTTGATTAATTACAGCTCAGAGAATCCTGCACCAAGTGGCCCTCTCAGAGGCCAGCACTGTGTATTGTCCCTGTGCTGGACTCCTTCACCAGGGGGTTATAAATGAAAAGTTTTCCAGGTTTGCTTCTTTCAGACTCATGCAAGAAAAGAGGTAGTTTTACTTAAATAGACACAAATAGTTCAGTCCATTTTAATTTTTGCTGCTTCTAACATTAGATTTTGTAGGCTGATAGCCAATCAGGCTGGCATATTCTAAGGTCTTTTTTTCAGACTCTGACATTAAAAATAGAATTAATATGCAGTTTTGGAAATATTCACTGTTGGAAGACTAGTTCTGCTCAAGTTGGAATGCATTTTACCTATTGATTTCAATGAAAAATGTTAGGCTCATGGTAGGAGTTCTTCAAAATCTACTTCTGACTATATTAGAAACGTTTCTAAAAGTTTATCCACCAATTTACTTTTTAGAGTAGCATGTAATACTGAGACTTTCACCTTCTGGCAGAGTTCTCATTTATTCATCTTGAAAGATATAGACAAAAAGCACAAAAATGGCCTCTTAAATATTTTTCTTAAATAATAATAAGCAGATTTGGATGTCAGACTATGCTTATATTCACGTGTACCTTCACTAAAACTTTGCAAAAACACTGATGTAAAAGTAGGTTTAATTAAATTATTGGGCATTAAATGGAAATTGAACTTTAAAAGGATACAAACTATCAAATTTAGACTAAGATATCTTCAAGTTAGGCCAGCCTTCTTTAAGAATTTCTGCATTTCTGTCACTGAAAGTACTGACAGTGAAATATTTACCATCAGTCTGTAGAACAAGTAATGGTTGACGTGATTCAGAATGGATTTTACCTGAGAGTAGGATACAAGAGCCATCTGGTATTGTCTGTTATTACAAACAGAGATGTTTGTTGGTGTGATTAATCTCTTTTCTTATACCTTTTCTGATTAATATTGTTACTGTTCATTTTCTTGTCTCATTGTTGTTTCCAGTAAATTGTCCTTATCTCAACCTGTGACCTTTGCCTTTTGTGCCTTAAGTTGGAGGAGGAAGGGAGTGGCTCTGGAGAGTCTTGATGAAGGTACTGGGTTGGTTGTTGTTTAACCCCAGCCCAGCCCCAGGGAGCTGCTCCTCACTCTCCCACTGCAGGGGTTGGGGAGAGAAGGGGACTGGTAAAAGGTAGAAATCTCATGGACTGAGATAAGGACAGTCTAATAGGGAAAGCAAAAGCCATGCACACAAGCAAAGCAAAATAAGGAATTAATTAATTCCCTGCTTCCCAAGGTCAGGCAGGAGTTCAGCCATCTCCAGGAGAGCAGGGCTCCATCACAGGCAATGGTGACTTGGAAGGACAAACACCATCACCCCAAATGTCCCCTTTTCCTCCTTCTTCCCCCACTTTCTATACTGACCATGACATCACATGGTCTGGAACGTCCCTTTGGCCAGTTGGGGTCACCTGTCCTGGCTGTGGCCCCTCCCAGGCACCCCCAGCTCCCTCCCCAGTGGCTTTACAAAAAGCAGGGAAGGCCTTGGCTCTGTGCAGATCCTGCTCAGCAACCACAAAAACATCTCTGTGTTATCAACCCTGTGCTCAGCACAAATCCAAACACAGCCCCACACCAGCCACTAATGAAGAAAATTAACTCTACCCCAGGCAAAACCAGCACACCACAACACCTCAATACGCTTTTGACTCTGTTAGTGACAGTTTTAGATTCAAAGTTCTGAATAGATTTTTTTGCAAAATGAAAATGTGTGGTGCATGATGAATGAAATGAGACCTGCATGATTTTTGTTTTCACATGCAGTTTAATTTGTGACGGATGTGGACACAGCTCTGGACAGGTTCTAATGTCTATAATTTAAATAAAATATTAATGATAATATTAATTCTTATCCACAGTAGTCTTATATCAAAACTATGTAATATTTCAGTATCATGTTACTGGATCAGGCTAAAATATTGTCTTATTAGAGGTGATTTGGCCATATAATGCAAATATGGCTCAGGTGGGTGTACCAGTTACATGGGGAAAAATTAAGAAAGGGAGAAGAAAAAGTGCAATATAACCGTAATAAAGTCAGCAGGTGGACTCTTGAGTTTTTAAATTGACTTATTAAGACTAAGAAGTGCAATAAAATTGTTTTTATTTTTTGAAAATACACAAGAGACAATACAGATCTATTTTGAAAACATTTTTACATATGTTTTTACTACAAGCCACTTTGTTTTGAAATTTTAATTCAAAATTATCTCATTTAGACTAGAAAAATTGCTGATATTAATAATATGCTGTTTTAACTGAAATTGACTCATGTTTAAAACTGAAATGAGTGAGGCCCAATGCGATTTATCTATTACTTTACCACTTTGAAAGCTTCACTAGACCAAAGAAAATGTCCATGCATATAAATCTTATAAATAAAATCAAGAGAATGAACACCTTTTAGTAAAAAAGCTAAAAATGAAATAAGTTAAAATACCTATTCTCTGTTATAAGAAGGATTCAGAGTAACAGGCAAATTCTCCTTCAATAAGCATGACTGTAAGGATCTCAAAAGCAGACATGCCAGATAACTCCTACTTCATCAATTTGTGCTGAAATAGCTTTGTCTGTTATTCCCAACAGGTTCCATGTGTTCTACATGAAGACCTGTAGTGGTCACAGACCCCACACCCTTCCTTCCTTCTTTCTCTCCCTCCTTCTCCAAGCCCCAGAGAGTTTATTTCAGTGTCTGGTTGTCTGCAACTTTGAGAAGATTTGCTAGTGACTACTCTGAATCTTTCAGCAATTGTTCTGTTCTCTTTGGACACGAAGAACTGACTGTTCTTTTCTGTGTGGGAGTCTTCAAGCATGTAAAATGTTCTGCTAATATTCCCTCAAGTGTTCCCTCCCCTAAGCAAAACAACCACATTCATTTAAATATTTTTTTTTTCTCCTAAGATGTTTTTTAGGCCTCTCTCCGTTCTTATTATTCCTCTGTCAATTTTCTCCAGTTTTTCAATGCGCTGGAGTTCTGTGTTCAAAGCCAGCAATAACCACTCAGCCAAGGCCCTACCATGTAGAGCTGAGTGGTGGAGGTAGGTTGTGTCTTGTAGGCTCTGGTCCTTGCAATCCCACTTTTCTGCAGCGCTGGGATGCTGATGACTTTTACTCTGCTGTGTAACACCCAAGCCTGCAGTGCCACACTGCTGCTGAATCTGTTGTTTCCCTTTTCTGTCTGTGCAGGTGATTTTTCTGATGAAGAACAGTATATTTTCATCTTCCCCACAGATTTCATTCTGTAGGCTTCGTACAATTTCCTCAAAAATGTGAGGTAATTTCCCATTCTGATCCAGTCAGTCCTCCAGCTTACTTCCAGGCCACCCCAACTTCATATTGGCATTTGCAGAATTATGTTGCTTCAGAGTTCTGTGAACTTCAGTTCACTGAAGGGACTCCTGTGAACAGCTTTCAAGGCACATTATCACATCATGTTTGCACTGCTGGCGTCAGGTTCCTCTAGATTCATCCCTAAATAATTTTAGAGACTTCTATGGTAAATGCTAAACATTTCTCTTTACTACATTCTGCACTCAGGTGAAAATAGAGAGCGGAGGATTTTTTCAAGTTAGCCAGGTATGAACCAGAGTCTATATTATTGTGTTACTGTGACAATGAGGCTGAACTAACAAGCCTTACTGAGAAAGTACAAGCATTCAGGTGGCATTCAACATTTGAACATAGATACTGGCTCTCAAACATACATGCTGTTATTATTTGCAGAGCATAATGACTGTAGGAAATATTGTGCAAAGAAAAATCAGTCAGGATCTGACCTGAGAGTTTTCAATCCAGCTAATAGAACTATAACCATCAGCAAGGTTTTCTGAAATAACTGTGTTCTTAGGAGAGATGAAAAGCAGGAGATAATGAAGACTTGAAACTTGGAAACTTTTTGAAAGCACAGTATAGCATAGAAATATCTATGTGAAACAGGCAGTGGAATTACAGGAATATAAACAACGAAGTTGTGCTAAAGAGGAAGAAGGGGAAAGGGCAGAAGAAATTGGAAGCAGCATTTTATAGACCTATGAAAATTATTTTAAGGCAAACTGATAGGTTAAAGTAAGGAGGGTCTGAAGAGGAGTTTAGTCAGTAGCTCTTCATTTTGGCCTTAAAAATATTTGTTTCAATCTTGGCAGTAATGAGCGTAGCCTGTTATCTTCCATTTAAGCCTGAACAGTACCTTTACTTAGCAGGGAACATTTAAAGCCAAACTCCAGTACCCTTCACTGGTTATTTCCATTCTGACTGAAGGAGCAGTAGGATGGCCCCAGTCCCCTCACGGTGCAGTCAGTGGTGTCAGTGTCACAGGAGTCACAGTGACATTCCGTAGCCACTGGGTAGGAATAAAAAGACTCAGGATGGTCACCACAGCCAGGGATCTTCACTGTTTCATACACAACCTCCTTGAAGGTACAGGTTTGCTGAGCAGATGATACTGGTGGATATTTATATACAGGATCCTGAAATTACAAGAAGGAAATAACAGTTTTGAAATTTGTTACAGGGTAGATTTCAAAATTTATAAAAAATGGGATATCCAACTGAGATCAAAAACATTTGGGTTTGACTCTCCTAATTTCACTTAGATCTTTAAATTTCCTCTCTCAGGAGGACTGATATATCAAATTTGTGTCATGCCATCACCAGAAAATCTTTCAAGTCCATTGCTTGATTCTTCAAATTGTTTGAAAGAGCAGAGGAGTCTACATAGTAATGGCTGCTTTATTGTATCTTCTTGCAACCACAAATTGAGCACAGAGCAGAGATCAAGACTGTAATGGTTCTAACTCTACTTATATGAATATAATATATGCAGCCAGTTAATTAACTGAACTTTACTATGATATTTCACCCTTCTGTCTGTGCTTCAGTTTGGCTGTGCATCTACCCTTGTGTCAGACAGCACAGCAGTTATTCAGCCTGTTCTTTCACAAGGCTCATCCTAGACAGGATATGTTTGCTACAGCCTGCAGGAATGGGTTGAAATATTTAGTTCTGGTGCCTGAAATGAAGAGTCTCACCCTTGTGAAGCAGTATCCTGAGCACCACGTGGCGTTCACTGTAATACAGAATTCACATTCTTCTCTTTCCACTGCTATGGTAATGTTGGTGAGCTGACAGCTGTAGCAGCAAATTGCTTTCCAGCAAAGGAACAGCACGTAACAATTAACTGTCTTCATCCTGTCTATAGAGCAAAAAATATATCTGTACTGGAGAAATGTGTATAGTTATTCTCAACAGAATAGAGAAATAGAGAAACAGGGAGAAATTGAGTCTCTGCATTATCCTCAAGTGGTTCTATAACAGCAAGCATTCAGAATCATCAGTGAGAACAGAGACATTAGATAGATCTTCCTTATGTTTGCTGCTAAAGGAGTTTGGTTTTCCTAAGCAGCTGAAATGGCACGTCAGCAATCTTTGCAGGATAATGGTAGCAGAATACCACACCACTTTAAATGAAATATTTTTATCAAGTTTCTGTAAAGAGAATGAGTCCTGACTGTAAGGACAAAGAAAAAGAAGAAAGAGAGAGAAAGAGCAAGGCATAATGTATTTTCCAGAGGCAATTAATTACTTGAAGTGTTTGCAATTGGGAAAAAAAAAAAAGATTTCTACATCAGGATCTGATGAAAACTTACCTGTAGTCTACTTGCCTTCCTAGAAGTAATAGCTGTAGTGAGAAGAAAGCACGATGCTTCCCTTTTATACTGAATTGTGTGTAATTTATACCTTGAGGATTTGCAGTGTATTAATGCAGCAAGCATTAGTTTGGGACTTGGTGAAAGCGGATTAATGTTCAGCCAGACAGTGAGATTAAACCTTGTTGAGAGGAAAAAAGAAAAGCCAAACACACTCGGGAAGAGATGGTGAAGGTTACTGTCACAGTGTCTCCCTACACATGTCACTGGATTTGATTCAGTGGCATTTAGAAATAGCTGAGCCATTTCACAGTTTGAAAAAAGGTTGAGAAGCCTATTTTTGGGAAGGAAAAGTTCAGGTGTTTTACCTGTTCTGTGTCAGTCCTCAAAGTGATGGGCTTGGGGTGCAAGCTGGTCCTGTGGCAGTGGAGATACCTTCACAGTGGAGACCCTGCAATAGTGTTTCTTAGCTAATGGCCATATTCTTGGTTTTTTTTCAGGGTATCAATTTTAATTTAATTTAATTGGTTTTCTCCGAGTTACGTCTTACCCAGTGAGCTGCATATATATTTATTTATTGATCCAACAAAGCTAGTAATGTGAACTTCGTTAAAACATTCTTTGCCATTCTTTTCTAGCCCAGTATATGCAGTTCCTGTCTGTTGCATGGCCACATTTTTTAGCTGTGTCAGGGATGTTTGTATTGTGGAAAATGACAATTAGGAAGTCATAATGGGGCTCTAGATTTGTGTTTTTATGAAAGTGATCTCAGATGAAATATTTTCATGTTCCAGGGAAAATGCTAATGTTTTTAACTGACGACCATGCAAACTCAACTTGAATGCATTCCCTAGTTTTCCATGGTAATAAAAGAGTCTATGGATAGTGCTCCCCTGCTCACTGCCCTCTCCTGCATTCACAAGTTAGGGATGTGAATAATGACAGAGAAAGACCTCTGTGGAACTTCACATACCAGTTCTGGGGAAAATGACTCACAGCAGAACTGTATTTACTATTATCTGCCCAGAGCAGCCAGTCTGGCTTTATTATGACTGTTCTATTATGGTCAGTCTGACTTTTACAGAAATCCATCCCCGAAAGAAAACTAGACAAGGACATACAGTTAAAAGCATTTTATCATGAAAAGAAATTCTCACTGGCCTATTAGTTTCCTGCAGACGGGACACTTTTCAAAGTGGCTTTTACAAATGAGTCCTTTAAGTGTGTCATACCTTCCTGTGGTCCTGCAGACGGGCCATCTGTTCCAGGTTCCGTGCAGTCTGCAGCACCTTCATTTGTAAATGAATTTCACATCACACCAAAGTTAGAAAGTGAGCTGCAAATTTTCCCTGGACAGCTCCTGTAATAAAAACTTTGAATGAGAAGACAGTTCACTTAAATCTATAAAGAAGTAAAAAAAAAAATAAAAAAAATAGAGCTCTTGTTCTGAACCAATATAAACCCTGTGATTGTTTGATAATGGTCTTCTGTGTCATTTAATGTCAACACAGTCTGTCTTCTCAGATGAGGTTCTCAGTTGCTGTAAATCTCTTAATTCCAGAGATGCCAGACAAAAGCTGATTACAATTTGTTATATCCCTACGGAGAATCTGGTCTTTTCTAAGTACTAATTTATGCCAATTAAATAAAATGAAATAAATTTCATTTGCAGAGGACAGTACAGAAAATGTCTAATCTCTCAATAGCAGTGATCTGTTTCATGTTTTGAAGAAGACGTACACATTCACTAAAAGCATAATTTCACAAGCAGATGGTGCAAGTTAAGCCCCTGCCATGCTGTTTCTTCCCTCCCTTAGTTCCTTTGGCCCACTCAGCCTCCTCACTTTTGGAAACAAATCAGGGAAATCGTTCTATTAAAAAGAAAAGCTGTCTTTTACAGCATTGTTGTTAATCCATATAATTTGTTCCACAATGGGACAAACAGGTGTAGCAGTGTCAGGGATGGGATTGATTGGAGTGTGAATGAGGGGTAAGATTGGCAGAAAAGGGTTTAGACAATGTTCTCCTGAAGAGTTCATGAAGCCCCACTGTGAACACAATACAAATACTTTAATGGGAAGATTTGTCCTGTGTTGATCTCAAGGGCCTTAAGGGAGCACTTAATGGTCAGGACCTCTGTACTCCTACTGGACTGAGTGCAGGAATCTGGCAAAAAATTCTGGTCATGGAAGATCTCCAATGTGAGCAAGGAACTGCTCCATCAGAGGTGGAGGTGCTCCATCCAGCAGAGGTGGTGCTCTAGATGAGGACCCACCAACTTTTGTGCAGGTCCCAGGGGACATCAGATTCACATGGCTGTGGTAATTCCTCAGTGGCTTCTTGGGGAAATAAAAGGCTTCTTGTATTGCTATTCTTTTTGTGTTCTGTGGCTCTTCCCTTTGGACTGTTTACTGCTGTAACTTAGCAAGCCATTTTCACCACCACTGTCACAAGGGAGCTATTGCTTTGCTTTTTTAATCACTTCAAACAGAAGGGCTGTGACACATTCTCCTCTTATTTCCCTTCTAGCAGTAAATGCTCTTTTTCTTCTGCTTGTGCTCTGGTGGTTTTATTTGTTTGATTTGAAGGTTTTGTGTGTATGTAGTGGGGTATTGTTTTGGTTTTTTTCTTGCAAAAGTATTTAATACAGAACTGAAAGCTTTTATGTCCCTTATAGTACATAAAATATAGGACATATAGAACATATGTTCTAAACAAATCTTTCAAGTGTGGTGACTAATGATTCTGGTACTACAAGTTTTAAGCCTGTCTTACTTAAAAGAAGGTTGTTTAGAGATCTAAGAGAACTTCAGCATCCGTCAAAGTCCTATGGAAGACTTGGTGATATGTGTGCAACATATTTACAGTGAGTAATAAATCTCTATCATAATAGAAGATGTATTGAACCTTCGAGTGGGAAAAAACATGTCTGATATAAAATACCTGTGACTATTCCAGCAACCTGGCTTTAACTTCTAATGCTCTTAGAGGTGTCAAGGGACATGGTTTTAAGTTTCCTGTGTTCATAGTTGTGATTTCGTGTTTTATATCTTGATAATATATATGTTACTGAGGATAATAACTTCTGCATATGAAAGCTGTTTTGCATTAAAAGCATGTCTCAAGGCACGTCAAGGCTGCCTAAACCTGTGGCCTAATTTGCTTTCTACATGGTTCCACCCCATGAAGAGCTGGAGTTGTGCATTCAGTGCCATCATGCTGAGTTTGTCCCTGTGCCAAGTTCCTTTGGACACTACCTGTCTTGACCAACTACTCTTCCTTTCCCTTTTCTGGGCTTGTCCTAATGTTTCTCTGCACAGTTCCAAATTTAACCTGAGGTATATTGCTGCTCCCCAGTGACTGACTAAATTGATATCCTTGAAGTACAAAGCTTGAAAATTGCTTCTGAGTCTGTGCTTGAGTCTGGGCTCCCTGGGTGGGGTTTGTGTTTCACAGCACAGCAGCCCAGGCTTTGCTAAGTAAATTGGCTAGAGTTTTGTTTTTCCCTTTTGTTGCTGTTGTTTTTGTTGCTACTGGTGGGAGATGATTTTGTCATTGCATAACCTCTCTCTGTGCCTTTGGGCTTTACTGTGATTCTTATTAAATTCAGTGGGGAGCCTCTCACTGGCTTTAGGGGTACCTGCATTGAGTGGTTGGTCACTGTTGGTCAATACAATTTTTACTGATATTGTTTTAAGTTGCCAGCAATAATGAGGCAGAACTGGGAAGTAGGTCGGGCCTGCTGAGCACAGAGATAGTGGAAACTAATTAGTGTCATCTAAAGACTTAATCATTACTGACAAATTTGTATATGTACTCATGTGAAGGCAGAATATTTGATCCTCTGGAGAGTAAAAAAAATGCCAGAATGGATTCAATGTGTTTTTAGTAGCAATGGATTTTAGAAATCTCTGGAGATAAAAGTTTTCATTATTTAGAGCTAAGGTTATATATCCCATATTTTCAAATACCTGCATAGGCATTTAGTCTTTCTAAGGCTTGTGGAAATCCTGCTTGCAGTCAACAGCAGCAGAAACTAAAGATTCTGAGAAGTGTTGAATAAACACAGAAGAGTGCAAGCAACAATACAGATGCTTATACTGTCGTTCAGTCATCTTTCTTTTTTGTCTCACATGACAAATTCATTCTTGGCTGAATCTTCTGCCACATTTTTAATATATAAATCAGCTGCATTTTATTTTGGTTTTTAGTGATGACATTCTTATAGCCTTTATCTGTTTTCTCTTGCAAATCCCCAATGTGATCTTGGCTTCTTATATAAGATCATTTGGTAACTCCATTGGTGTCTGTTAGGAAATATGTGTTGAGATTCTGCTCAAGAGTAAATCAAGGATAAAAATTATATGTTTGCTAAAAATGCTCCCTTCTTATTTCTTTCTTCATCATTCTTTCATTTTTACTTACCATGTAGCTTCTGAATATTTTTATTTTCCAATGAAAAATAGGTTTTTTCCTAGGAGTAGCTTTGAGTGTATGTTGATTCTGTGACTGCCCTGGAGCACTGCTGTTTTATTTTAAGATTACTGAGTATTACAGTGTTTTTCAACAAGAAAACATCTTAAAGAATTCAAGATATATTAATCATATTAAAAAAGAGGTGACAAAACAAGGGAAGGACCTGATGGACAATATGTAATGTTATACAATACATGATCAGCTAGGGTTTCCATTTTGTTACCTGGGCAGTTCTTGGGTCTGTATGGAATTGTTATTATGCTGTTGAGAACACCAGAAAGATAAAATAAACATATCTAAATCTAAATATTCACTTTAAAAGTCAAATCCAATTTGAGTGCATTTTTTATTATTATTTATCTTTTATGTTAATAATATTTCAAGGCCCAAATATTACAGAATGACTGGAGTCCAAAGGACAAAAGTTGGCATCAGTTGTTTGTTCGAGGAAGGAAGTTTGCACTTCTTTTCTAGGTAGGTTGTTTCACCTTGACCTGCCATGTTCATATTTCGTAAAACCAACAAATAAATAAATAAATAAATAAAAAGACAATGTTTCAGACACTTGAATATTTCATCACTATTTCTGTTATGTTATACAACTATGTTAAGAAGCTGGGCAAGTATTTGCCTATGATGCATTTTATGAAGAAAAAAAATGTGCATTTCCTCTAAAACAGTAAATTTGGCAGGGCTGAACCTTACTCATACATAAAAAACAGCAGCTGCTAATTGTTTTCAAACTGCAGCCCTGATATGCAACATAAGGCTTGCCTGAATCATGCTGGCAGCCTGCATTGATAACACAATAAAGTTGATGCAGAACCATTCAGCACACTTGGAGAATGCATGAAAAGATCATCTTATTTGGGTTGCTAAATTAAGTCCTAGGCTGAAGATGTCTGACTCATATTGGTTCTGCAAGTGCAGTAATTTTAGGTCAAATTGCTCGAGAAAAATAGGTTGGAAAGAATGCATAGCCACCTTCAGCTGCAATTTTAACATTTTCTCTGACCAACTTTAGCTAAAATATTAACTGCTTTTAGGGATCCTGAACACTTTATTTTAAATGCTTTTTTTTTCTCAGCAGTCATCTGGACCCTTTATTCTAGGGCATGGAGCAATTTTTGAGCAGATTATAGGGTGATGGATTTGTGCTGTGGGCTGCAGGAGTTTGATTGTGATCAGATTGCAAATTCGCAAAGAAATTTTATGAAACAGCAGCAGGAATCAGTATTGCAGAGTTTTAATGAGGAAACAGAACTGAAACTTAAAAATAAAATACTTTTAAGGTATCAGCCCAGTATATAGCTTAATATGAAAACCAAATCTGATTAGTTAGGTTTTATTACCAGAATGATGAAATAAGAAAACAGATATTGTATTTGACTGAATTCCTGATGAATATGTATTTTCAGAAACAATTACAATAATTAAACCAGAGGCCTTATTCTTAAACTAGAATATGATAGAAGTCAGAAGATCAGTTTCATTTAAATCACAGTATTGAGAACTTTTTGCTGTCTGAGGGCTGAACATATTTTGGGGAGTGATGCACGGGCACCATATTTGTTCAGACAAATACATATTTAGAAATCTTATTTGGAAGTGTGTTTTTTGAGATATTTTATTAAAGGGTCCTAGATTTGAAGTTTTTTCCTTCGTGATCATTGAAGGCTGAGTAGAGAAGCACACAAAGCAGTTTGTGCCATGCCATAATATCATTTCATGCCCTTTCCAATCCACGGGGAAAACCTAGGATTGTTCTTCCTGATAGGAAGCAGGAGGATGAAACACCATTATAGTCTAAGGGATGTGAATGACAGTGGCTGGAGGCACTTCATTACTTATGGGCATGGAAAAATATCTGGGAGGGTCTGGTGGAATTCCATGCTGTGGGACTGAGAGCAGGCACTGCACTGAGCTGTGGTGGGAGGCAGGGGCTGCTCTGCCTGCCATGGACACTCCTGTGTCTGCCAAGGTGTCAGCAGATGGAAATCTGCCCCAGTGCAGGAAAGGACAGCTGTTTGATGGCTGGAGCCCTGAGCCACAGGCTTGGCCAGATGTCCACATCAGAAAATACTGGGCATCGTTCTCCTCAGAATCCAGGAGTCCTCATCTTGCCAAGGACCCTAGAAATTCACTTTTTCTCTCTTTTTAGGAGCTTGGGACCCTGTCATCCCAGGCAGTGAAGCCTGCCTTGGGAGGCACCTCTGCATGAGAATGGAGGATGTGGGATGCCAGGCAGGGAACTGGGGCAGGCAGAGGAGCTGAATGGTGCTGTGGGAGGAAAAAACAGGCATCACTGCAGGAAAAGCTCACTGAGACAGCCTGTGAAATGTGTGTTCCTAAATGTGATTAAAATTACCTTGAAATTGGATACTTGTGGGCACTGATCACCTTTTAAAATATTGACTTATGTTGTGTCTGTTTCAGCCCAGTATTAAACAGCTGTTTGAAATGGATCAGTCTAAACATTGGCTGCTTGGCTTTAGAGGAATAGAAAAGTCACTTAGCAGGGATCCATTTGTAATCCCCCTAGTACTGCCTGAAAAAGAAACAGTGCTACTCAATTGCTTTATTAATTACATAAATGAGCAAGATCAGAACTGCAGATAATTAAAGGGGTTTTATGACTTGTTGTGGTGCCATCTCGTGGTTCTTGAGTAAAGTTCCCACAGTGCTGAAAGTTGCCTTGCAGCTAAAGCAGATTTTACAGCACTGCGGCAAGCAAAACTAAAATTTGGAACTGAAGCAGCACTTGAACCTCCTGGCTATTGGCCAGGACTCCTGCTGTGCTCACTCCTTCCTTGCTGTGGTAAAGCCTTTGAGCAAAAATAGGTTTCAGATCTGTCACTGCAAGAGTGGTGATAATACAGCAGACCTAAAATGCAATGGAAATTAATTATGTCAGGCCATTTTGCTTGTCCCTGTGTATGAGAGGGAGAAGAACTGTGCTCAAGAAAGCAGGCCTTTCTTTTGTCTAAAAGAAGGGACATTAGGCATAATTGTTCCTGCTGGTGTCTTAAATGTAGAATTGCTCTGAAAGTGCATAGGGAAGGTGCAGTCCTTTTGCTTCTAGTTTGGGATAAGAACAGAAAATTTACAAAAATATCTATAGCAGTTCTCTCTATCTCGTTACAGAGTTTGCACACTGAGGGGCATTCATCCTAAATTTTTGTGGGATTTAGAAAGGCTTTCTATGAACTCTCTCATCTTACTGTTCTCTCAGACTGGAAAAAGAATGATATTTGCACCAACTTCTCCCCCTTTTATTCCAATATGATGTTTTCAGCTATATGGAAGTCTAGTTTTTAGAAGGCTTGGTTTTGCTACAAATCCTCAAGAACTAGGAAACTTTCTGGAGTACTAAAATGGTTACAATTTTGCAGCCTCCTGTTTTCTTGGTGTTGTCCATTGTTTGCCATTTTCTTTTGCTATAATGAACTTTCTGACAAATGTTTGTCATCTTTGTCTCTTTTTGAGCTCTAATTTCTGCTTAAATGACTTTTACATAATGATAGGAAACTGTCAATATGTCCATGTCTCTCACATGGAAATTTCTGTGTGTCTGTAATGCTCTGAATCATTGCAGCCCATGGAATCCTGCTACGTAATTTAATAGGCTGTGGTTTAGGTAGACTTGTAAAAAGTCCCCAGTGACTGTGGACAATAGATCTCTGAGTACAGGATAGGTGAAGGAATCAGATTCCAGGCCTTGGTTATCATCAGTAGGTTTGAAAATACAGAAGCCACTTTTGGAAAGAGCTGAAAAAATTGCTGCCATCTGTCCACAACCGTTCACCCTCCACAGACAACCTTTTTTTTGGCTTTGGATGAGGTCACAGGGAATGTGTCACCACACTCCTATGAGGAGAATAAAGCTGCAGAGAAATCAGCTCACCAGTTATCTTCTGCAGACTGAAGGAGAAGAAGGCTTTTAATGAATTCCTGGGCTGGCAAATTGGAGTGATCATAATTAATTAGCCAGGAGTGGCTAATGCAAAGGGAGATCAGAGAAGGGGCTGTTGCCACAGTGAGACGACTAGTCATTACCTTCAGTACTATTTAAAGGATTCTGAGCTGTATTTAAGCCACTGTGTCTGAGTGGCTTAAAATGCAGCTTTTTTGAGACTGCAGAGCTGTTCTTCACATTCTCATATATATTTTTGCCTTCATACAAGTGATAAAGCATTTAAGGGTTACCCCATAGAGCATTAGCTGTGCTAGAGACAATCCAGTGTCTGAGACCTATAAGCTCTGTAAAAAATGTCAGCATTCTGTATTCTTAATTTCTGTTCCTGACTACCAATGTCATCACCTGCTCCTGGATACTGGAGATTATTATAAGACTTGAATGACCTATTTAGCTGTTCTGAATTTTGAATGATGATTTTTTCCCCCTCCTTTATCAGCTGAATTTCTTCCCTCCCACCCCCTTTTAGCATAAAACAGAAATGGTGAAACATTATTAGGCAGTTTTAGAAGACATTGATCCCTATATAATCAGTAAGCCGTTTATAAGAAAACTTATCATGGCTACTAAATGAATGGGGAATGGAGTCTTTGCTTTTAAGCTTTATAAACAATAATATTGTCTACCAGATATTCTCAAGAATTTCAAAAGCAGACATGAAATTTTATGTGCAAATGACACAACGTACACAGTTCCCAGTGGACATGTCAGAATTTTAATATCAAGCCATAACCCCCAGCCGACACTGATATCAGGTTAAGTTTTTGCAGACACCGGCAAGTCCGGCCTTCATGTGATCAACAAGGATCCCTCTGCAACACTTTATTTTAAAAAGTGCTACTTTTAGATATGCAAATTTTAGTATTTATGATGTATAGAGACTATAGTTTGAGACTACACAAGGTTGTAAAACTGCCCCTGATACTCTGTTCACCCACATCTATTAAGTCATCTTCCAGGAATTAAATCTAGAAGAAATAAGTGATGCTATTTCCTGAAAACATAAAGAACTCTTTTTTTTTTTTTTTTTTGTTAATGGTGACAAAAAAGAACACTGAAGTATATGATTCTTGATCCCTTCCAGTTAAACAAAGGACATGAATTTTCTTAATTAGAGAGTAATTGGATTTTGCCTCCCAAGCAAATTACAGACTTTATATCATAAGGAAATAAATTATGGGAGAAAAAATTGCTGCAAGCTCTAGGTGAAAACATTTATTATATCCACAGCTCTGCAATTCACTGTAGTAAATTTCGGTAAAATGGAATTGCTGTCAATGAATCAAATCTATGCTTTTTTGCATTTTTCTTTCGTATTTTTATTTATGTATGTGAGAGAGAAAATGTAAATCCTTCCCGTGCTTCAGAAATTTTTCCTATAAGCTTGCCTTATTTCTGTGTAAAATGTCATATTTCAGGGAAGCTGAAAGAACTCTCAGCCAACAAAGCAATACCTCAACAATTAACTGAAACGATCTCCCAATTCCATAAGGGAAAACTGCAATATAATTCTCTTTGGGGAAAAAACTATGAAAGAACTTGATAACATACCTTAAAAGTGGTTGTACTCAACATGCTTGTGCTTCACTCTGTAACAGTGTAAAAACTGGCATATAACTGGAATGACTGTGAAATTACTACTAGCAAGGATCTTGTGCTTAATCTACTAAAACTGGTGTCATTTATTAAAATGGGAGAATGTTGCACATAATAAACATACAAAAAAAACCCAATCCAAAACAAACCCTAAAACATATGGAACAACTGTTCCTATGAGTCTGAATTAATAAGTGTGCAAGGATTGTGAATTTATCCTCTGAAAAGGTAAATATAATAAAGGAACAATGAGCTAATTAAGATCTACTGTGGTAGATTACCCTGGTAACCTCAATCATCTTAACTGTTTTCAGCAATGAGATTCCAGCATATCAGATTCATAAAGGTCTCCAGGAATGTGTTTGGTATTGTGTCACGTGAAGTGTTGTTTAGCTGGAAAAAATGGCACACAGCAACGCAGCAGATAAATTATGCAGTGATGAAAAACTTCTATGCGATGACAAAAAAATTTAATGAGATAAAACCTAGTGGTCTGAGAGACTCCAGAAGAGTGTAAGCATTAATGTTATACATCTATTTTCATTTTTACCCTACATTTGTAAATAGTAGGTGGATTTATTGATATCTTGACAATTTGACTTAAGCATTAGGTGAAGTTGGCTGAGTGAATTCGAAGTGAAGTAACAGAGATGGGATGAAATTGCAAGGTCTCATGGCTGGGACTCTTGGCCAACATTTCTGCTATCAGTGAATGTAAGCAACACATGAGTGTGTTAATTAAAGCTGCAAGACAATTGTGTTTCAGCAGTGACATTGAAATGGTAAATATGATGCCCAGCTAGAAAGGCTGCTGTGCTGATAAGAGCTCCTCAGCTGGACTTGTGTGCACAGTCAGAAAAATCAGATGGAGTGAAACTGGAGCTCGTGCAATGCTTGGGTGAAAAGGGGAACTTCACACACTGGCCAAGGAAACTGTTTTCCAGCAAGGTGTTGGAAGAGCCTTGTCTGTGTAAATGGAGTAGGAAGTGATGCCTTTTACCTGGTGTTAGGAAAATGAAGCCAGACAATGTTAGAGGGTTGGGGGTCGTTACCTTGGTATTTTAATTAGGATCCTGTTGGATGCATCACTTAACCAAAGTGACAGCGTGGCAATGCACACCCCCCGCCAATCACACACACCAGTTATAGACTTTACACATCAGCATATCTAACAAGGGGGCCCAATAATGGGGCTCGGGTGGGCTCACCTCTGGTTTACAGAATCTGTCCTGCTAGGAGACCTTGGCTTCCTGAGATAGTAGGAATGTTTGGTCTCCCTGGCTCTGCAGTTCTGGGCTGTTCAGTCTCAGCGCCTGCAGAACACTTACAAAACACTAAGCACCACACTAAGTCAAGGGTTACAAGTATGCATGCTAATACTTATGGATACACACAACTGTGTAAAAGGGATAGAAAAGAAAAGGAAAAAATCATTTCCGGCATCAGAAGCACATACCAGGATGGCTAAGGCACTTGAATTAAGGTAATAGTTCTAAACCTGCTGATGAATAAATTTAGCCTTTAAATAATATTGGGCCTTAGGAGGCAGCAGGATACATTTGCTGGCAGGATTTTATTGTGGCAGAGTGTCTGCTCTGTTTCCAGGCTTTGGGTCCTGCTCGTGCAGGTGGCTTTCAGACAGCAGGAGGAATAATTGTTGTAGCTGGGAGCCTTTCACAGCAGTGCTCGGAGTCCCTTCAGCTTCACATCTTTAACTGCAGCTGTAAAGTGGCAGAAGAGTGGCAGTCGCCCAATCAGACTAATTTTATTATATTTTAGTTTTTTACCGTAATTCAGACAAATGAAATAATTTTCTTTGCATTAAAAGCAAGGGTTTACACAGATTGTTTTTCTAATGGGATATTTACTCTGACTAAAAAACAAGTAACTTTTGAATACCTATCACTTTCCTTTATCATGTGGGAAGACTAATATTTAAGGAATGTTTGCAGGGGTTTTATGCACTATGGTCTTTAGATCAGAAATGTATTTATTGTTTCAGAAATTTCAGTGAATACACTTCCTTCACATATATAGGCTGTGTGCATAAAACTATAAAGGCTTAACTCTTTCAGTTGTTTCTGGGATGTTATGCTTCTAAGGTACTTCTGCTGCTCTTCCTGCATACATTTATTGCTTCTAATTTCCAACAGCAATATCTTGTGCTGTTCCCTTGAATTCCCCTGTGAAAAGTCTGCAGCCCTCTTGTCATTTCCATTTGTTTTCCTTTGTCGCCAGCCTCCTCATCTTGTCCTTTCAACATTAATACCACCTCAACTTATTTCTATTTTGAGATTTGCTTTTTTATTGTCTGGTGTGGGATCTGTCTTCCTTGTCACAGTTTTCCTCTGAAGGAATTCTAATAATCCCTTTAGTGACGAACATATCTGGAAGTCAGGTAATAGATATGGGTTTTTTCCTTTTCCTTCTAATGCAAGGTATTTGGTTCATGTTGCCTCATTATTTTTATGAGTAAAAAACTGAGACAATGAAAAAGAAGTTTTTGATATCAGAAAATCATTTTCCCTGTAGGAGATGCATTGGGTTCTCCCTTTAAAACTCGTTTTGAGCAAACAGAGGACATGGATATGAAGTCAGCTCAGACCTGCCTTGTTACCCACGATTTGCTTCTCTTTTAATTACAGAGCTAAAACTGCACGTGTTGCTGTCCTGCTCTATGTACAACTCTGATACCCCATGAAACCTGCTTTAGCTCAGAGGAAAAATCAGTAATTAATTTTTTCAAGAGGTTCTTCATGGTAAATTGAGCATATTTCAATCTCATTGCAGTAGTGTTTTTCTGTAGCACAGGAATGTCTTGGCTTTGTGGCTGGAGTACAACTTGTCCTCTTGTGATAACCAAGAGTAACCCACTAGGGTTTCTTCTCTATTGAGAAGGCTTGAATTCAAAGGACTTCAAGGGCACAAAATCATTTAGCAAGCTTGGAGGCAACAATGTTATTTTCTTGGGGTATTTTAATCCTTGAACTGAAGGTTTCTCAGCCTCTGCGTTTCCTGAGTTTTGGAATGATATCAATAGCCATAGGAGCCAGTGATGAGGTTGGGAATTGTTGACTTTCAAGAAGCAAACATTCAGTCCTGAAAGTTTAACCTTGATTTTCCTGTGCTTGCTTAAGGGTAAAAAGAAGAAAGAGCAGTTGCTTTATGTTCATGGTGGTTCTTAGCAAGTGTTCTTGAGATGCCAGGGCTTGTTTGTTCCTACTTGAATTGTGCCTGAACTGAGGCTTTACTGATATTTGCCAAGAAATCTTTAAGCATTTTCTTAGGGAGAAGCAAAACAAATAAAGCCAAAAATGCATTGCTCTGTTGTGTTTCTTTCTTTATGGCATTATGTAAGATTACTACAAAAATGATTTAAGCCTCTCTATCTGAAAAGCCTGAAATCACAGTTATTTCATAGATATAGCTGGTTTTCTTTGCAAGCAAATCTTATTTCAGAATATAACTGATAGATTAAAACTTGGATGGGTTATGAGTCACATGTAATAGAATCACCCATGGTTTAAGAATGAAAACACTTGAATCTGTTTCTCCTCCAACTGCAGTTTAGTGTAGTTGATGGAAAGCTGGACACTTTCAATTCAAAATTCTCAAAAGCTGAAAGAAAGTCCTGTTTTGTGCACAAATAAAGTGGAGTTTCTGAGAGGCCTTTCCCATTTATAATGGCTACTCATGTAAACTAGGTGACATTTATGCTTTCTTTTGCTTTTTTCAGGATTGCTGTTGAGTATCTGGGAGCTCTCCTTAATTCAAGGTACTCTTAAAAGGAGAGGCTGTTTGTGCTGACCTGAACTGGTGACCAAAGGCAGAGGAGCACCATACAGCACGAGAAGGATACCCTAATGGTGTCTGTGGCCTTGGTGGAGGTTTCCTGGCTTCCTGCAGGAGTGGTACCTCACAAATAACTCATAAATAAAATGATAGATAGATAGATAGATAGATAGATAGATAGATAGATAGATAGATAGATAGATAGATAGATAAACAAATAAATAAAATGTCACACTCAGGCACACCGCAGCTGAGCGAATGTGCTGCTCTCTTGACAACATGCAGAAATAAGGGTTTGTACCCAGGGAGAAGCTGTGCTCAGCCAGGGAACTGAGAGAGCACCAGAATGCTGGAATGGCTTTTAGAGACTGGAATTGGGAAGGATGAATTCCCCCAAAGAGCTTTACAGTCCCCATCATTCTCGAAGAGCCGCGTGTTTGTAACGCCGTGCTGGCTCCTCCGCTGGCTCACAGAACCTACAGAGATTCATCCTCTGTCCTTCCCTCACATTCTGGATAGAACTGGAGATAACATTCTCCAGTTTCACAGGCTGCTTTGGGCTGCAGTCCCTGAGGAAAAAGCTGAACAGATATGGGGTGACAAACCAAGCCATGCTGATTCTTCAGCCTCAGTCTATTCTCGTCTGATGCAAACAAAGTAATTTGATTTTCATCACAGTGGGCAAATGTAAAGGAAGATGCATGAAGTGGAAATGAACCACATCTATGGAATCTAATTTAAAACTAGGAATATTTTCCTTTTTCTTCTTTATTAATGCAGTATGTTTCCCTTTTCTTCCTCAAAGTGGCCTTAGAATTTTACAGCCTGCCCTAAAATGTCATTAGAAATGCACGTTGCCCGTGATTTATAGTTTTAATATGAAAATAAGTTCTCAAGCATTGACAAGGGCCATTTGCAACTGCTGCTGCAACCCCTTAAATATTTGATGGCTGCTAAAGAAGCAGTTCTTTATTAGAGCTCTGACATTTGAAAAACTTTCATTCAGATTTACCTGCAGGCTCAATCACGCTTTTCTCTCATTACAAAAAAAGCAGAAAATAACAATGGGGAAATAATTAATATACTCAAAGAAATTTATCAAGGAAATATGAGTGCACTTAATTCTGAAGCATGTACATGGTAAAACAGAAGCACTGTACCCAGTGATGGCAAAGCTTAGACTTGGCATCCAGAAGCAGCAATGCTCCTGAGGTGCTCTTTACAATGCAATGGAAAAAGGAATGCTCCCAAAACACTGGGATGAGTCCTCTCCAACAACTGACTGAAAATGTTTGTGGAAGTTCCTTTCAGAAGCCCATTTCCCTACTATTTGTCACACTGTTTCTGTTTTTTTTGTCTTGTTAATTGCAGGGACATTATTCAAGATAAGGTTCTGCCAGGGTTCTGATTTCTGTCCTATTTTCTTCTTTCACAGCTACTGGTATCATAGTATGAATAGGAATGCTGAAACCAGGTAGGGGAATGTGTAATGGGGAAATTGAAAGTAGTTTAAATCTTACTTTTTGGTTGTGTTCTATCACTCAAGCTAAATAATATTTTGCTGTCCTTCCCCAGCCTTTATTATTTTTTTTTGCATGTTGAAGAATAATTTCTAAAATATAAACCTGATTCTACAAAATACTTAGAAATATCAGTGTGTGAAAAAGAAAAGCTTAATGCAGTGTAATTTCCCTTATTTGTAGGTATTGACCGTTATTCTGTCGCACTCTGAGCAAATACAGATTTTGCATCCATTAACAGACAAAAAAATCCCCAAAATGCCAACACCTAAGAAGTTACCAGGAAAGTGGAGCCAGGACCTTGTCTGGTGGGAGAAGGAGAGAGTGCTCATGTGTGGAAACAGGATGAGGTATGTAAAAAAACCCCCCTGATTATCAGATAATTAATCATTGGAACAGGTTTGTCAGGGGGGGACGGGGAGTTTTGGAGTTTTCAAGACCCATCTGGAGATTTTCAAGCCCCAGGAAATCTGGCTTGGTCCCACTTAGCTTAAAGCAGGAGGCTCCATCAACTCTTCAGGTTCCTTCCATTGTAATGATGCTCTGATTAATAAAGCCTCCTTGCTGCTCAATAACTTTCATGTTAGTACATTCTGCAAGAACTTCATTAAATATTGAGGAGTCGAAATGACTGATCAAATTAACTGTAAGGTGGGAGTGAAATTTTCACTGTAATAGTTTAACCTGGTTCTCCTCCAAGTTGCAGAATACAAAATAAGACCAAAGACTGAAAGTAAAGAACATGGCTCTGTATGGGTGTAAAATAATTTGGTTTAGAAAAAAAAAAAAAAAAACACATTTTTATTTTTTAGGCTTTTCAGCTTGCCTGTCTGATCTAATTGCTTTGAGGAATGAAACAATTTTTTTTCCATTAAAAAGACAAAGAATAAAATCAATTATCTTTCTGTGAGTCCACTTTTCCTAGTGAATTTTCCATGGAAAGTGGGGGTGAGCACCTGACTGAATTTCATGGTGGGTGTCAAAACAGTGGAGTTGCATGAAATTTCTTTAATTTTAAAAATGTGCTCATTTTAGTCATAGCTCCAGAAAGAGTCCTTCTGATTGACTCTCTGAGACAATTTATTCTGGCAAATTGCATTTGTTTCAGATTGTTCTGTTATGCTGGGAATGAAAGAGGGCTCCTTTCAGACAGCCCAGTGCAATCTCTGATACTGATCTGGAAAAGGCAATCAATGGTTGCCTTTGAGGGTAGTATTTCCTTTATAACAGGGTCATATTTGACGGCTGGGTATTTATGGGTAATTCTGTATAATTCACTGTATTGAGTATTTGCTCACTCCTTGCTGCAAGGTGAGAAACCCTACTTGTTGTTTTTTAAAAATTATTATTTGAGCAACAAATCACTCCAGCCCTTCAAGGCATAACTTGTCCAAGAATCTTGGTTAGCTGTTAACTTTTTCCTCAAACAATGCAATCATAGTTGACTTTGGGACCTGCCATTTCCAGATTTTGCCATGGAAAATCAGACACATCATCTTTCACATAACAGAGTCATATGTTGTAATTCTGAGGTATTAATCCAGAATTATACCCAGAGAACTGTTCTCAAAAGCAGCAATAAATAACAAGAATACCAAGATCATCTCAACAAGAGATGCATTTTGTTACCAGAGGTCAGAAAGAGCCGATTTTCTACCTCTGTGAATAAAATGAGAAGCGTTATATCTGAAAAGCAATCTGTCCTCATGGTTACACAGCCTCCCACAGTTAAAGAAATTGTCTAACGTGATTGCTGAATCCAGGATCCATTACAGCAGAACCTGATTTCTTATTTTGCATTGTTTAATAGTCCACTGATTGTATATCATCTGTACCACGTGGGAAGCTTTAGACCATGATTTCACACAGTGTGAGGCTTTTTTTTTTATAGTACTAGCAAGAAGCAATGATTAGACATGACCCATATAACTCTCCAGAATTGAGTGGGGATTATTTTTGGGGAACTCTCAGCATTAAAGGCCATTGTTTTTCTTTTGGTACTTATTCTCTAGAAGAAAAGATTACATTTCTTCTATTTGCTTTGCTCCCATTTTATTTTCGGCCATGAGTTCTAATGTGGCCAGGAACTGGGAATTTTATGGAAGCATCTGCTGCCAGCAAATGGAGAATTTGGCTCCACAGACAGACAGTTCTAGAGCACTTTGAGTCGATGTTGCTGGTCTGCAGCTAAAATTAATTTAATGGTTAAATTGCTAAATTAAAATGGCTAAATTAATTTGCACAGAATCAGAAACACCTGTGATGGAGCCTGGTGAAATGAATTCACTTTTCATCATTCCATTGCAGGTCATTCCCCGGGCAGTGGGCTGCATTGTGAGGGACAATTACAGCCAGGTAAGAAACATTTGTTCCAGACTGTTTCCCAAGATTTCCAAGGCTTTCTTGCTTTAAAAATGTATTAATAAAAGATTGTGATAAAATACTATCTTTTAACAGATTTCCCAGTTAATCAGTATAAATAAGCTTAGCTTGCATGCAAATATTGAAGCCCTTATTCAGATCAGGAGTATGAAATACCAGCTTTACTCTGTTCAAGTAAACATTTATTTTTAAAAGAACTAAAAATTAGATAGTAAGATGTGAATGTAAACAAATGTATTTGAGATGAGGCTATGTTTTGTGTAGGATTCCAGATTCTAATCTGACACTTTTGTGATTAATTTCCAATAAAACTCAAAAATTCTATTTCCAAAAGAAGGTGTGAGGCTTTAAAAAATAGCATGGAGTAATTAAAGATATTTTATCATAAATGTTTCCACTATTTCTATTTAAAAAACCTCCTCATTTAGTCCAGGGATCTAGAAAAGTAAATGTTGTGGTGAGGATGTGCAAAGACAAGAGCCAATTAAACATAAAAATGCCTGTGGTCTATGCAATTTCCATTCACATTCCAAACTGTAGGTCAGGTGATCATCCTCAGAGTGCTTAGGAAGAGTTTTGATTGGAGTATCAGCTTATAAATAAGCTTTTAGCATCTTTTAACTGGTGTTTAATCCATTTAAGCACAAGGACAGCTGAAGAAGTGTTTGGACAATGCTCCCAGGCACGGGATGTGACTCTTGGGGTGTCCTGTTCAGGGCCAGGATTTGATGATCCTGATGGGACCCTTCCAACTCAGCCTGTTCTGATTCTGTGCACATTTCCCAGATGGTTTTCTTTTAATGGATATAGTATTAATCTTTATAAATTATGATAACCTCTGTTGGATGCATGATTCTGAAACAGACAAGAATTTCAAAGCAGAAACCTAATTACATGAACATACAGGGTTAAACCATTTACTCCAAAAATGATGCCATCATCTTTCCCTCTGAATGAAACATTTTCATTACTCCTGATTGTCATTTTTTTTAATTGATAAATCAATATTTGATGCTAGAAGATTTAAAACGAAATCTTATTCTCCAGAGCCACAAGCCCAATGCCAAAATGGAAACATTAGACATATTTACTATCACTTCTGGTTTACCACAAAAATTACAAGGTAGGGAGGGCAGAGGAAGCTTTTATTAATGGTATGAACACATGAGCTGAATTTATTAGGCTGCTACTGAGCATTGCTTTTCAACTACTGTGTGTTTCACATAGTGCTGAATAATTTGGGTATAAGAAAAAAGCACTGCAAAACTTCAGTGGGAAAAGATGCGTATCTCAAAAACTCTACTGAGTTAAGTAATTTCAAAGGTTCCAACAAGTAAGCAGGAGAGTAAACCACAAGCTTTGCCAATTCAGTAGCTGCCGAGCCAAATTGTAGTAGTTACGGGGGAAGTAGCAGGATTTTCCTTTCCAAGAGCTACAAGATTTCCTAGTTTGTAAATTTAAATTTTTTTTTTGGTCTGTCACTGCATATATATCAGTCAAAAGGAATTGCGAATCAAGTGAATAATTGAAGTTGTAAGTACTTGGGAATTCTGAATCCACATCACTGCTGTCCAGCACAAATGGAATTTGAAAATGCTTGGAGGTTAGCATTTACAATGTCTGATTTAGAGTCCATTAAATAAATAATCAGAATTAAAATAAGCTATGGGTTCAGCACTTGTTACTTCTTTCTTATGTTTAGTACAGCAACATCTGAGAATAAACCAGATGAATAAAGAATATTTCGTTATGTTGTTGGAGTTCAAAAGGAAGAAGCCTGATTATAAATGACTGAATTCAATATAAACAGACACCTCAAAACCTATGTGAAATATTTATTTTTATTACAGGATTTCTAATTTAAAGGTATTATTACTGAAATCTAGGGAGGTTTTACCAGTGAAGTGGAAAAAGGCTTGACTGACGCAATATAGCTTAAGAATTCATCACCCCATAAACAACCTGAAAATTCAGTGCATTTTGTGGACAGATTAGGAATGGTATAATTTTTAAGATTTATTTTAGTTGTTTATATATCATAAACATCCAAGCTATGGAGTTCTTTATCTTTACAATTACTTTTTTTTCCTGTTTCAGCTTTAGTCATCTCCTAGGTTGTCTTTTATGTAAAATGAAAATATAGGGCAAAAATAGTATTACCTTACATAAGAAATTGTCCTTATATAGGCAGTAGTGGAGTTTAAGAGTTATGTAGGCCTTGTGCTGACATTTATTCTTGGGGTAAATTTCATAATATACAAGTCATCTTTTAACTCTGATGAGTTCACAGGCACCTAAGTATGGGAGAAATAATTTCTCTTGTAACTTATTTGTGTGATTAAATGCAAATACCTGCAATTACACACCCCCATGGTTTTGAATTTCAATCATCTTGAAGATTCACGTCAGTAAAACTGAAATGCATGAATCTCTGTTGAGAGAAAGCCAAAAAGAATTTGTGTATCTCCAGAAAACATCATTGGATATCAGAGTGAATATACTTGATTCTCTCTTGGTAGCATTTCCTTACAACCTGGTTACTTAGTTGTTTTCTTTTTTTTTTTTAAACACTGAGCCACTGTGACAGGATACTCTGGCTCTAAAATCATGTGAGATATATATATATATATATATATATATATATACACACACACATTCTGAGCATCTATCAAAACATAACTCTGCCAAAAAGTAGTTTTCGTGAGCTTAGAGAATATGTGACATCTGACAGGCTGAACGGAAAGGATTAAGGTGTACAGAAACAGAGGCAGCATGAGAGAGACATCTTTCATTTATTCATTACTTTGTAATGCAACAATATAAGGAAAGGAAGCACGCAATTTTTAAGTAATAAGTAAACAATTTCTATTCTAAAAAGAAGATTAAATGCTGGGTTTTATTAAGGATTTGCCCCTGCTACCTACCTCTCCACTGAAATTTTTAATCTTTTTTACATTGGCCTTGCTGTGGGAACTAATCAGTCTTCAGTTCATCTCGGGAGACAGCCAAAAGCTGGAAACCGGTGCCCATTTCTGATGTGTTGGGTGCTAATCCAATTAGATTCCTGCTTCTGCTAAGGCATTTAAGCCTTAGCAGTGTTGTGGCCACTGAATGGAAATCTTGACATGTTTATCAATTTGTATGGCCCTTTTTACAGGTCATTTCTCAGACAGTTCTGCCAGAACGTGAGAATTCAAAGGGAAGGTTTCAGTTAATCCTTTGGGAAAAGCCTCCCTGCACTGCAGCTCCCCTTGGTGTTGGTGGTTTTCAGGCTGACTGAAATGCTCCCACATTTTCCTGACTCTACCAGTCTTTGCCTTTGCAGGGTCATTTCTTCATTTATTGGCATCATCACTTTCCTTTTCCCAAAGATCATGGGGTTCCTGTATGGTGTAAAAAACTCCTCAAGTTAGTGTAGCAAAGCTTCTGAAGAAAGGCCCAGAGCTCAACAGTAAGCTGTGGCTGTAAACAAATCAATGGTTTCTGCAGTATTTGACTTTGTGATGTATAAATCAGATTTTATCTTTATTGAATTGCTGAGGATACCTAATGATCTCACCATGAAAACAACCTAAATTGCTATTCCACTCACAGAAAAACAGAAAAAATGACTATACTTTGAATTATAATCTGTATCTTGAACACTTGCTTCCTATTACCAAAACATATTGTCTAACACTGATGAAGGAGTAATTGATTATAGATAGAAACACAATAAAATTAACTCGCAATTAACCAGGTAATTGGGTTTTTTTCATGACACATTTATGAAAATGGATTCTGCATCACTGTAATAATAATATGTAATGAATTCAACCCTTAAACAAAATAACTTTACTTAGAATTTAGTATTAGAAACACAGATTTGTACAACTCAGTTATACACATCTGCAGCCCCTATATATTTTCCTAAATTAACTTGTAATGTATGAATTTTCTGCAGTGGCTACAAACTGAGTTCTTTTGTCAAAAAAGGGACTCGTTGTTGCCTTTTTAACATCCTAGGAGGGTGTTACATAATCTCAAACAGATGAGAGGAAACAGCATTTAATATGCTTTATTAAAATTTACAATTCTCAGGCCAGTGGGGAAAATCTGATAATGACTGCACAGCTTGTATATGCTAATATTTTCTAACTAATTGTTTTCTTATTGTTGTTTGGTATGTTCCTTTTCTCTTCCATATCAGTTCCATCCACGTGGCATTGTTTTTTTTGCAATTATATTGCCCTTGTGAACCCTTTGAGGTGTGATCCATCATTTTTCATTTCACTTCCAGTGCCTGATAGTCAAAACAAGTCGTGTGATGGTTGAGTAATATAAAATGTTTTGTTCTGTTACTGTTCTTACTGCACAAAAAAATTCTGAACTCTCCTCATTTGTTTAAAGCTCACATGTGTTTTACCATCTCAGCCAATGCATATTGTAGTGGGCCTGGAGGGGGATCCACTGGTATTAGTCTAGAAACAGATAATTCATAAAAACCAGTCCTACATGAGACTCTTGGTGTCCAGAGGGCTGTTTAAGAACTGTGTGGACTCTCACAAGATGGCAGGGAAAGCACATATGGAGGTACAGACCAGAGAAAAGGAGTTTTACTGGAGAAGGGAACATTTTCCCTTTAGCAGGAATGCTCACAAAGTGTTTGTGTACATATGGAAACATTTCTCTCTCCAAGAACAATTTGGTGTGTTTTTTTTCTCTCTTGGGATGCAGTTTGGGAATATTCTGGATGTATTTTCCCCTTTAATATGAGGAGAAAGTTACCTCTAAACCGAAAGCTTTCTCTGTTTTCTTAATCTGAATGCAGCAAGGATTAGCTGCTAAGGTGCTGAGTGAATTTTGGTTTGAAGCTGTTTTACAGCTGTTCCTGGACAAAGAGGTGTCTTTTTATCCTTCCACTCAAGGTCTGATCCTGTGCTGCTGTGGCAGAAATTAGGCATGATGATGCACTCTTGTTTTTATATTTCCTCCATGACACTCATTTGTTCCTCTGAGATGTTGCTTCTGAGCAGGAATGCAAACCTTTCTTTGATGAACTCATGTCAGCAAAATCCTGGATAGAATAGATTAAAAATAGTCTTGCTCTTGGGTGGTGCAGTATTAGTCACCAATGGTAAGCACAGTGGTAACTTTGAGCTAGATTAAGATCAAGGCACAATCAAATTAATATAAAAAAATAATGGTACTTAATCAGCCACTCGTGGTATTATTCATTTCGTGTATTTTGCTTGAGCTGCTACATGAGCCTGTGATTTTACAGTGCAAATTCAGAAAGAATGAGAAGCGAAGCTCATACCCAGCAGATCGTAGACTTCCAAAAAACCCCCACCCTGTCCTGCACCAAAAGCAGCTTTAGAGAGGTGAAATTACATGAGGCACTGTAGGCTTCTTCTTGCCTTGTGCTGAAAAAACTATTAGTACCACTACAGAAAAATACATAGATAATAACCACCTTTTTTTTTTCCCAAGGCAGTTTTTGAGTTGTATCATAAAATAAAAGATTCTCTTCTATATTCTAAAAATGCAAATACACATGAATAGGCAACTTGATTGACAGGCAGGGTTGGTTCTGTAAACTCAGGAAACTAGTTGTCCACAGGAATGCTGTCTATTGGGTTTGGGTTTTGAATAAAAAGCTTTATAACTGCTGAATACTAGGCAAAGAAGAGGGTACAATTTGGCTAAAACTGAGGTTTGAACCTGACAAATTATTTGAATTCTAAACAATGGTATAGCTACAATCTGAAATTTGTGCCAAATTAAACACTAAACAAGGTTAGGAGAGCACAGAAGGGGTTAATCCCACACCATCTGCTTGCCTACCACATCTGATTCTGGACAAGGAGGAGGGGGACTCAGACCACCAGGTCTCTCTTCACACAGGGAGAGAGAAAAAAAAGGCTCTTTGCATGTCTTTAATACAGATTCTGTTCTTCCTCTCCTGTCTGTAAGGGACTGATTACAGGACCAGAGGAAGTAATTTTGGAAGAAAGACAGCTTTTCTTCAGCGCTGAATAAATGTTTGAGTAGTGCAGTGGACTGAGAAAATGACTGCAGTGTGCTCATCCTACCCCAGGTGGTTTCTTCATGTTTTTTGATTTGAAGGAAAGAAAAAAAAGAGGCTATTGTCCTTTAAATAGTTTGTACTACATTGCATTATCCCATGTGGGGCGCATACACAAAAATTGCTTGATCTACAGCCTTTGAAAGCCAGCAGCCAGAGGCTGAATTTGTAATTTTAATTAAGCTGTGAATGCCCTCACATCTCCGTTTGGCCTTCATTTCACAGAAACATTTCAGTGTATTCAGACTTCTGTAGCTTCCTTTTGTGAGATCAGAAGCTGAGGAGAACTGCTAATCCTGTTTTGCTCCTCAAAATCATGAATGATGACTGGGTTAAAGTCCAAGTGCTGTCCATGGTCCTGCTGCAGTTCACATTTTGGGCTCCCTAACAGCAGTGACTGAAGCAGGTGAATGGCTCACGGTCGGGCACTGTCATTCTTATGAGTGATAAAATTCTCATTAGGCTCTGTGTTGTTAATAATTCCTCTAGGACTGCAGAAAGCCACTTTGCTTCTCTGTGAGTGAACTTCCTCACAACAAGATGAAGTTCAGCAGGGTATTTTTGCCTCAGAGGGATGGTCCAAAGACAAATATTTGCAGATTTTTGGGGTTGCAATGCATTATAGCAGCAGATGCCATGTGGGTATCAAAGAGTCACCCTAGCAGTGCTTTTGATGCCATCAGTTCTTGTGTTCAGGGTAATGATCTTTCAATTCTCAGTGGAAAAGGATTAAACTTCTTATCTTCAGTCTTCTACTGCATGTGCTTGCCTTGTGAGCATCCTGTGAGGGGCCATGAATAGGTTAGGGCTTTGTGAGCAAACTGCACTCCCACTTATACACAAAATTTTCATGTGTGCCCCAACTTCTGCCCCACTGCAAGGAGAATCTTCATGGAAAAACAGTGCAAACTCAGGAGGAACAAGGTAGGAGAGAGAAGACTGAGGAGCTCTACACATCACAAAGACACAACTGAAAGCCTACAAGGAGGTCCTAATGTAAACTTTCAGTTTACAAGCCTTTCAGTGAGGTCCTAATGTAAACTTGCAGCCAAATCAACAAAAATGAGCAGGTATCAGCACGACACGTGGCTGCATTTTGAAAGCTGAGCTCTTAAGAAATATCAGTAGGAAGTTTTTATTGTGAAATGCTAATTTGATCATGGAAAGTACTTCTTGTAAGGTGCATTTCATTTTTTAGAAATTACCTTCTAAATTTTGTGGATTTATAGGTTTTTTTCTCATTATAACACAGTATTCTAGGTAATCAGAAAAACAATGAAGGAGGATTTCTGTAATAATAATTTTACAGAATACTGAAACCACTCAGTCTGTCTTAGTCTGAATTTCGCATTTGTGATTCACTAAAAGTCCTTCAGCCAACAGTAGGAGTTACAGTGATGCAAAGACTTCAGAACTGGAACTTGATTCTTTCCCAATCTTGTAAAATCTGGATAGAAATAATATCCGTGGTCCTTATGTCACTACTAAGGAAATTATAATCTGTCTTTTGAACCCTTTTTTATCTATAGTATGCTGCCTAAATTGTTATCTTTGAAAAGACTAAAATTAACAAGAATTCTGGAGATTTCATTATTAATATTGCAAAAATGATCCTTGAATGTGTTCATTGAGCTAAGATGTGCTTCTTGTAGCCCCAGCTAAGTCATAATGGTGCCTCATGACTGTGCTTGTGTTGATTATAATTGTATTGCCAATTGCTGCCAGATTGTACTAAGTGCATCACTAAAAAACAGACTTCTGTTTATTTACTGTTGTACTTGGCTCATACTTAAAATTTCTGATGATTTCATTTTTTTTTCAGTCATACTTGGCCCAGACATTTCTCATTTAATGCATACAGTTGTCCACAGCGAATTCCCTTTTCCCAGCTGAAGTTCTGAATGCATCATCTTTGGAATCATTGTGCTTTCTCCTTTTTGTACTGGTTCATTCTCAACAGCCAAATCTGTACCTTCATTCCTTGTGTTCATGACCACAGTCAGAATTTAATTCTGTGACATCTTGATCCATGTATTTTTTTGAAAAAAGATTCACCACATCATGTTTTCACTGTGACACTTCAGTCTTTTTTGTTACAGCTGAATTTTACTTCCTCATATTTTTCTGTTTTGTGTAGTAAATGTATTTTGCAAATACAACAGATCTCAAGAATATCCTCTGGGTGAGTATGAGCTTTATCAGATAAAGGTTTCACCTGCCTTCATCTGCTTTTGTTATATGGAGATAGCTCATTACTGTTCATTGAGGGCCATTGGAATGTCAAAGGTGCATGAAACAGCTCCTTATGACTCATTCCAGATAAGTTAACCATAAAGAGTTTATAAAAAAAAAAAAAAGAAAATTAATTTGCTGTTTCTCTTTGCCTGAACGTCATACTTGACTATTGCACTGCTAAGAGTGTAACAGGATCTTTGACTTTAATAAAACAGTTAAATGTTACCCGTGCTTGTCATTAACTGCCAAAGTTAATTGACAAAGTAGTGCAGTCAGAGAGGCCACGGGAGACAAACCTGAGATGTCCAGTGTTTCCCACACATCAAACACAACATCAGCAGAACTCCAGTTAGGGGTGATATAGAATGAAGACTTACACAGTTAAAAACAGATTTACTGCAGGGCTGACCTAAGGGGAGGAAGACTTTCTTTTAAATGAGGAGGAATTTGAGGATGACAGGTAAGAGTGGAAAGAGTCCAGCCATTACACGACTCATATCCCTAGGGAATTAGGTTTTGCCAGAGAGTTGAAAAGAGAGTTAAATTAGGAAAATTAGGCAGTAGGCAGAATAGCTAAGTGCTGGTCATTTTAGAAAAGAAAAATAAATTCTTACTAAAAGAATTATGCAAAACAGGAGCCTCTCTCCCTACTTGCAAGGTGAAAATCTCAGCTCATGTATTAAGGAAGAATTTCTTCTCAGGACTTTCTGATTCATGTCATTAGAAAAAAAGAGCACTGTTTTTGCATTCAGTGCCTTATTTGGAAGATGTTGTTTCTAAATCCTGTCCTTTGGGCTGTGTTTGGCATGGTTTTACCATAAAATTCACAGAAATTATTTCTACATACTTTTTAATGAGGAGACTCCAGCCTGGGAAACACTTCTCACTTCTGCCAGAATAGTCAGGTACAGAGAATTACACCTGAGAGTTGTTCAGAGCTCTTGGTAACACAAAGACTGAGAATTATTAGGTGTCTTTTACTGATTTTTTTTGTGTGATATATTTGGTATCAGATATTACATTTTTCATATTTTTGGTTTTTTATGCTGTCCCAGAAAAACACAGGGAGAAAGGTAATAGTGGTCCAAAGAGAAACTCCTTGAAAATGAGGGAAACTGCTGAAAATCAGATAAAGGTCTTTCCAAAAGAAGTAACAAAGTTCGTAGCTTAATTACAACGGCAAGTTTTAATAAATATTAGTTTCTTAGCAAAAGCTGCAAAAGACAAAAGTTTGCAGCTGACTGATGGCATATTTTAATGCTAAATATAAAACAGAAAGAAGGCATCATTGTTGTGTCATCTTTACAAATTTTTAAAGCAATGATTTTTTATTAAGAATCACCAAAAACCAGCAAGGTGAAATCCAATGCAGTACTCTGAACTGAATTCAAGATTGGAACAAACAATCCTGCTGGGTCAAAACCTCTCCAAGTGCCATTTTGTGCATTGTGGCCCAGTGGAACTGGCTGTTTGGGTTGAGCTTGTGCAAGTAACCCAGGTATGGAAAAGCAAGATACAAATGATGTCAGCCATATCAAATTGCACATGAACAGCTCCAGATGAATTCCCATAATGTGAGAGAGAAAAAAAGGAAGATATTAAGATACATTAGGAGTCAGTTACAGCATGTTTGTTTTCCTTGTGGAACCAGAGCTTAGAAAGTGCTGAAATGCCACAAACAGAATGTGTAAATCTCAGTAGAATGCATTAAGGGGTAGCATAAATATCTTTTAAAGGCTGGCTGTCTTGTCACCCATAAACAAGAATTCAGCCTTTCATGTGAGCAATAGGTCTTTAGACTGTTGGCATCCTGATTGTTAGAGTTAGAATATAATCACTACTCTGTGAATTTTGCAATTTCCTGCTTTGTTCATTTGTCTGTTTTAAGAAGGAAAGCTGATGTGAAAGCCAATTGTGAGTTCCCTTGATAATGGACATTCTTGCACCAGAATTTTTTATGCTACTTTGACAGAGTGCTTTGTTAATATAAAGAAAGTTCTAGAGCTGCATTAACCCCTCTGATCTGTCAGACATTTCCCAAATGTAAAATAACATATATTTAGAACTCCTGCTCTGCAGAACAAAGACTTTATAAATAACTCCATAAAGCTGGTAGTTGTTCATTTATCTCTCTTCCTAAAGAAGATTCTAAAGATAGGTAATGGACTCTGACATATATGAGCAATGCAAAAAGTTCTTTTCTTTATTTGTGGATAAAACAGGAAAGAGAAAGCTTTTGTCAGAATTCATTCACCTTCATCATCATTAAAATGCTAATTCCTACCTTTATTATTCGATGTATATACTGGGCTTCTTTAGCCACCTTTAGATTGGTATTTCAGTTAAACCTTGTCTTTCCATTTGCCATGCTGCCAACAAGAGGAATATATAAATTAGAAATTTATGTTTCACAGAAATAGTTTTTTATTGTTTTAGTTTTAAATCACAGTTGGAATCCTTTTTCACTTCTTTACATATGAGTAAAAGAAAATAGGGATTATTTAAGAATGGATTTCTTTTTCTGACGTATGTTTTTTCTTCTACAGATGATTCAGATCCCCAGTTCTGTCATTTAATAACCTCGTGGATGCACACAGGAAACCCTCAGATAACTCAGAGTTATGTGGAGTATTCCCCTGCAGATATGTGTCCACAATTCCGCACACAGGCAGTAGAAATGTACCAATCCCACTTTTCAGAAAGTGGGATGACATTTCTTGAAATAGTTGCAACTTTTTAAATACAAATCACTTTGTTCCAACAAGGTGTGAATCTAGAATTATCTGCAGGTGTACTGCACACACATCTACGTTGTTCAAATGCCTTTGCTCAGCCAGCATGGTTTAAAATAAACCATCCATTTTGTCAGAAAAACCACACTCAACACCTTCCATTGGAAGATTCTTGGTGGTGTTAAATTAGTAAACCTTGTGGTTTTGATAATTGTTTGTATTGATGTAAAATATATATACTTTTTTTTGAATTGTAACTATGAAGGACCCTGAGCTTTGTTTTAGAGAGATTCACTTGGGGCCTTCCTAACCTGGTAAAGAAATTTTGCTTAAAATGGAGCTTGAACTTATTGAGGCAGATGAATCTGGGTGGATTTTGAGCTCCTGATGCTAATGACTCACCAGAAAATCAGCTTATAAATAAAGTAGCTTCTTTTTCTTTACTTGGTTTCAGCACTATTAGCCATGGCAGCATTTGTGAATGCAGTTCCCTTACTGAAGTGCTAAGGGACTTGTACAAGCAAGTTGTTGTTCACCCGAGGATATAGGAAATAATTGCAGAACCTTGTCACCTAACAGGTCACTACAGAGACACAAAAATGCCCAGAAATGTAACTTAATGCTTTTTATATTGTTTGACTATGGCTAAAGAGAGAACCTTGGTCTCTGGAGCACCCTCATCAGCACTACACTCACTCGCAAATATTCATTTTCTGGCTTAGGGTAAGTGTCTGGAAAACCTCAGCATTCCTTATTTTTATTCAGGAAAGTAAAAAAATGGGAGATACTGCTTTCTAAAATTTCCCCAAGAATATCTGAAGCTGTGCATGACAGAAAGGATGAAAAGCCTGTCCAGGTAAAAAGAAGCACTGGATTTTTACACATTAGTTCTCTTGGCTTTTGCCTTATTAAAGCTCCTGACGAACATTCCTGAGCATGAGTTTGCCTTGTAAATGCCATTTTAATCAGAAGGGGCTATATTCCTGTAGCTACCATTTATTTATTTCATAACTATAATGACCTAAAATTATTTCAACAGATGAGAAGGACCAAAGCATGACAACACATCCAACAGACTGTGAGTGTGTTTGGGTTCTGTTGTTGTTTTTACAGTCTTAAGGTGTTTCTTTTTCTACTTGTGGAGAGGAAGTGCAGTGTTGTCAGTGTGGTGGCTGTGTGCAGCACTCACTGATGGATCCATTTCAGGCTGTGCTGAGATGCTGGTGCAGAGGAGTGGGGTGGATGTTCAGCTCACAGCCAGTGCAGAGGAGGCTTTCACAACTCACACATCCAGAGTGAAGCTCGGTTCATAAGGAGAATATTGCTGGGAGTGGGTAAGAGGATCTAAGAGCCCAGCACAGGTGGATTTAGAGTTCTTCCTGAGCTCATCAGAAACCTCACCAAATTCTTTGGCATTAGGCTCTTTTTTTGTTAATGGGTACAGAGAAGCTCATTGACAAAAATGAGAGTTCATTTTTCAACTCTCTTCCTATTGGATTGAGGTGGGAGGTAGAAGGGTAATTGTTTTATGTGCCTTTTCTAGAGATCTACATGGGGAATGTGATGAGCTATTCCTAAACACATTGCATGTGTAGCTCTGTGTCCCACAGAGCAAACTGTCTGCTGGCTACTAAAAGTTCCAGTTCCAGCTAATTAGCTACACTGGCCTAGTCTTGAGCAATTTATTGAAGCTTTTGTCTTCAACAAAGGAAAGGAATTAATCCATGCTAGCCTGAAAAGGCCTGAAGTACCTGGACCATTAGGTCCACTTAACTCTCTGGGTTTCAGGAAGACTTTGGGCTTCCATGCCGAGATAACTCTCAAGCTGCAATTTCCACTTTCTAATTTCTGACACAGGGGTTTGACACAGGTATAATGCTCAATTTTTAAAGTAGCTGAGTTTAATTCAGTTTTCAGGATCTCATAAAAATTATAATTGTATTCATAAACCACAAATGGTTTGGCTTTTGATCTCTATATGAGAACTCCTTGTCCCTTTAACAACAGTCAAGCAATGCTCAGAGGCAGATAATAGCACAGTGAGAGCCCCCACACTGATAGATATGAGGAAATTTGCTACACTACAACTGAGAATCACAACATTTCTCTAAATTTAGAGGCTGATATGGAGGTTTTGCTGACCTGGGATAGGAATAGGGTAGAATGAGCTAATATTAACCCAGGGATTCTCAAGAGTTGCTCTGTCAGCAATGTGCAAAAGAACAGATTATTTCTGATCTGTACATGCAAATTTTGTATTTGGATGACTTTTGGGCCATGACCATTATCTCACAGCTTTGTGCCCAGACAGACAGACAGACAGAGGGTGCTTCCGGCTGCAAATCCTCCCCTCCCCTGCTTGTGGCAGCTCTGTATGAACGTGAGGGAAGGCAGCACATGATTTCCAGAACACTATTTCCTGTTCCCTCTGGAGAAAAGACAACAGGCTGGATGCTTCATTCAACACACAGAATTTAATATTTTCTTGTGTTAATTGCACCTTAAGCACCTCCCAAGCTTTACTCTAAATGATTCTCAATGTTACGAACTGCAGGTCTTCTTCAAAAGGGTAATTTTGGAAGTATTTTTAGTAACTCCATTTATGCATCAGTAATTTATATATAGCCTTTGTGCTACCTATTTTAACTTCTTCTTTCCCAGATTGCCCCTGGACCCCAGACCAATGACAATACTCTAGAAAGGGCACTTCCATTCTGGAAAGGTTTTCCTTTGTCACAAGTAAATGTCACACTGAAAAGAACAAAACCAAAACTATTTGTTTACCTCACACCAAAGTAAAGGTTATTTTAAGATTCTTTCTATGCTGTTTGCTAGTTCAAAATTGGCCACAAGAATATTTATTTCATTTAATATTCTTAATAATTCATTTTTTCTCCAACTTTCTATGGTAGCAACTGTTGCACCCTGCTAAATTTGGTTAATTCTGAGTATTTATTCCAGCCAGGAACATTTTTTTTTCTGTGTTAACTCTGTGCTGAATACTCCTGAGATCATCTAACTATCTCCTAAATAAAGAGGTTTGATAAACTGTTAGGAGTTGATCATTTATTTGGGAACAGTTTGTTTGGATCAATACACATGACACTTAAAACTTCAGACATCCAGCTCCCATGACAATCTCATTTTGAAGTAATTAGGAATAGGATTGAAGAGTTTATAATTTTTGTCAATGTAGTCCTCTTTATTAAAAATTTCTTGTATTTTCTCAGCTAAGCAAGGCTACCAAGACTGGTAAAAAACCCCCACACATTCCTTCAGAATTTGTGTTTGCATGTTTTGGAAAAAAAAGGGGAATCAGATTTTAATACCTTGTTTTCTGAACACTCTGACACAGTTCTGCTGTGTCAGACCCAGCAGAAATGAGTTTCCTCTTAAAACACAGAGCAATTTTCTGCATCCTGATTACAGCAGGAGAAGAATGATCCTTTGGTGCAGTGGTGGCATGAAAGCATTGACTCACATTCACCTTTAAACATCAAAAGAAAATGCCTGTGGTCCTTTCCCTGCTGATCTATTTAATGGGGAGGTTATGAGGTCTGGTGGCTGCTTTCCTCTCCCAGTGTCATCTGGAGTCTCTCCTGGCTAGTTTGGATTCGTCAGCAGGGTGACAAAAGGATGCCAAAGCAGCCTCTGCTGGTTTTGACCCAAAGATTCATCTGGAAGCTCTCTATGATTGCCATCAAATCATGAAGCAAGACCTATGTATGAAATATGTCCCTACTGCAGTTACAGGCCTGAGGAACCTTTATTAGGAAATGCTCCAGTCCAGTAAATCTATGTTTATCACCTAATTAATGTGTGAGAATCAGTGTAAGTGAAGCTTTCCAGTAAGATCTGCAGTGCTACAGGGGCAATGGTGTATCCCTGCTTCTAGTCTGATCCTGCAGCTCCCTCAGCCATGTCTTCCATTCACACCCACTGCTAAAACAGGAATATAAATAAATATTTACCTGAAATTTACCATCACCTCTCTTCTAGAAGTCCATAGAAATATCCTTTTTTTTTACCTGCAAATATATATGTGAGCTAAGTTTGATTCCATACTTAACACCTAAATTTCCTTTGCTTCTTCACATAAAAGCTTGCTACTGCATGTTTCTGGAGCACGAGATACTTGAACCTCCAGCTAACAACTATTATATATGTTAACAGGAATAGTTTTGAGCTCTTGTCCTGCAGCTGTTTCTTTCCAGTTGTTCCTCAAGTAATGGTTAACTTAATAATGCAAATTTACATTAATTATTAGCCTACTATCTGATTTTTCCCCAGAATATTCCTTAAAAAATCCCAGGGAAAGCAAGTCTACTATGTCCTCAGAATGTTTTCGAACCTGGACAAAAATATATGCAGACAGGGATTTAGCAACTGATATTTTCAGTTTTTATAATCATTACACTTTCTGTCAGCATAGTTGGAAAATTGCGTATTCAGAATAATACATTTATTTCTTAAATGCAAAAATAGAGCAAATCCAATGACATGGCAATTTAAGTAATTCTGTGAAACTAATTCATCTCCTTCATGATTTAATTAAAATAACGGTTTCCAGACTGCAGATCCACCCTTCTCACCACTGGCATATCTGTAAGAAGGCACAGTGCATGATCCAGGCTCTTCCATTTCAACTAAAACCAAATTATTAGGAGAGAGGGGGGAAAAAGGTGATAAATAACCCTTGTTATACTGGATAGAAGAAGGATATCAGCATTAAGCCTGATGTGGCTGTGGGTTTCTTGGAAATCTTGTTCCTCATTTAGGAGCTTTCTCTCCAGACTACCCTTATTTTTTTTTTTCTTTGCTATTGTCATTTTTCAGAATAGACTTGATATGAGTCCCTGTCTGCTCAGAATGAATGTAGAAATATTCAAGTCCAAAAATAGAACACGTGGTATTTTTATCCTGTTTTCTCAGTAAATCCACACTCGGTACCAAAAAAAAAAAAATAATTCTCCAAGTAAAAATATCAGTTTCTACCGCTATTCGTCCTAAACTCAACAGTAAATGGCTGTGGTTTTTCACACTTTCCTGAGAAAATATGAAAGGGCTGCTGTGGCCGGTGGCGTGGGCCGGACAGCTGACCACAGGGACGGCCGGCGGCTCGGCCGCTTGTTCTGAGAGCTTCCTCTTCGTTAAGTCAGCTTCAGTTAGGGACTTCTTTTCCTCTCGCCAGGAGCTGGGCTTCCCTGGGATGGTGGCCGCTGTCCTAAAAACCGGAGAGGTGCTGAGAGAGAGAGTGTTCCTTTGCCCGGAGCCCCAAATCAGACACAGGACACGAGGGTCCGCTCTGCTTGGGCTCAGGGGCAAAAGACCCGGAATCGCCCAACATTCAGACTTTTATTCTGAGGGTTACAACTTATCTCATAACGGTACAGGGGAGGACACGGAGAAGGGTCGAAGGTCAGGATGCAGTCAGGAAGGAGGAAGGGAGGAAAGAGTGAGACACAAGATACTATTGTTAACTGAGGGGGAGGCGGGGGGAGTTCGACTCCATTTCCAAGGCCAAACTTAACTCTACCTTCAGAGGGGCCTCACTTTCTAGGCCCCCAGAAATTCTTCAGGGGGTATGTCATTCTCTGAGCTTGAACCACCGCTACAGGCTGCTGTTTTCTGGAGCATCAACTTCCTTGGGTTATCCTGTTGAAGCACAAGTAATGAACAGATGTGCTATTCATAAAGGTTGTAGAGAAGAATTGACTGAGGATGGGCTATATTTCAGTCTGCTAAGTATCTCATTAAATACTGCCAGTCACATTCAAGAGAAGAGTACTTGAGCCAGATTCTTTGACAGGGGTGTCTTACAGAGCCTAGTTAGTAAAATATGAATAAAATATGAACTTCCTGAAGTGATACAACCGCTGGGAGAGAAGACCTATTTGTGGAGGCAAGAATTCATTGCTACTTTGGTACCTAAGGGTCTCTAGCACTGCAAACAACTGAGTAGAGGGGGAATGCAAGTTCTGAATCATGTCTCAGTACATCTGAAATAACATATTGACCACAGTCTTTTCACTTGATTATCCCCAGTTCCCACTGCTGCAACGTTTTTCTATTTTGAAAGGAGCCCCTGATCCTACAGGACATTGGCTGTGCTGCCTTGAGAAGCTAATAGAAGTATGAAGCAAGTGTAGGGAAAGAGCAGAAGAGCAAAAAGAGAAGGCTAAAAGCAAAGTAGGATAATTCATGGTCTAGAAGTGAGCACTGAGCTTCACTTTTATTGGCTACACAGAGCTCTTGATTACAGCTGCAAGGCTGGTGTTGGACAGAGGCCAGACCCTGCCAGTGTGAATTGCAACTGGGGGGGGAGCATAAATTAATATGGGCATAGAAACATAAACAAAGCTTTGCAAATCTCATGTTCCCGTGGTATTAAATTGTTGTGCATTTTTTCTGGCTCTGCATACTCAGCTAAGCAATAATGTATATTTCTCACCTACATGGCTGTAAAACAGGACAAATTTGGGGGACAGCAAACCTTAGAGATTCTTTACTGTGATACAACATTACTATAAAGTTAGTGACATATAGGTATTCTCTGTTTTACCAATAATATTATCCCTTTATGAATGTGAAGGAACAGAGGAAATGTAATAGCTCTTAAATAAAAATTGCTCTTTGAATACTATGAAAATATAAAGCTGAATGAAATGAGCCACAGCATTCATCTGTAAATACTTAAAGCTTGATTTTGCTTTTAAATCAGTTAAAAATTGGATCAAGACCTCTGAGCTAGATTGAATTGCATGTAGTTACGTGATCCCTATTGTATTAGAATGGATTTAAAAAGGCACAAAAAAGCTATTCTGCTTCTCCCATTGTCAGTTATGTGTGTGTTTTGTGTGCATAGAACTACACACCCAGTTTGTTTCTCTTTGCTCAAGAACATGCTTTAGCTATTAAAAACTGAAAGAATAACAGTGCTCAAAAAGGAATACCAAAGTGGTCTGTTTCTGCTTGTCTTTTTTACTCAGTTATGCACTGAATTTTTCAGTTTAACAGTCACATGAGATAATGACAACACAATGCATCTGAAATTTGGAAACAGAAGTAAAAACTAAATAAGCCTTTTTTTATTTTTTTTTTTTTGCCCAAGTCCTTGAAACATCTCAAAAAAGAAATCAAAAGGTGTTCAAATTCTATTGATAAAAAGCAACGTAACACTTGTTAGACAATGAAGTGACTGAACTCTGGAAAATGCCCCTAGAATGAAAGTTTCCTGATGTAGGAGTATGTCCAGGTGCTCCTAATGATTCAGTAAGTTTACCTATGACAACTCTGGTATTTTTATTGCTTTGTACATGTCCTTGTGCTTAAGTGATTGATCCATGACTTTGGCGTTCTCCTGTGCCAGGTTATAGAAGAATCTGGGCTTTGGTATTGGAAATGAATTTACAGAGTTTTTTTTAACTGCCTCCAATAGCACCGAAATTTTGGGCTGCTTTTGTGACAACAGAAGACATTGTATTTTAATGGCATTTGGGATGGCATTAAGGATTTATCTGTGTTTTTCACTTCATATTGACTGTATTGAAGTATTGTGGTTGTCGAAAAAAAACCAAAAAACCGTTAGCTCTGAGTGTTTCACAGCACTGTTGGCAAGACTTGATGCCTGACATTCAGAATGTTTATTTGGCTGATCCTCCATGCTCCCCTCACAGTCACAGGTCACCTGTTGACACGAGTGGGATTAAGGGTAGGGGCAGTACCTGATGTAGGCAGCAGAGACAGAGAAGTTCGTGGATGATGTGGGTTGTGTTGCCACAGGGATCTAAAGGGAAATAGTCACCAGGCTTTCTTGGTTTCTCTGTGGAGGAGGACCCAGGCAATGAAAGAAATGCCCAACCCACTTGCTGTGCATGCTGAATTTGTCTCCAGCTGCAAACACCTTGAGGCAAGGGTCTGGTGTGAGTGCTGCCTTTGATTTCTTCTCGATTTAGTCTTTTCTTTCTCCATGAGGGCAAGTAGAGTACCTACTGTAGGTATTTACTGAGCACCTACAGTTTCTACCGAGATAGCAGAGCTGTAGCTGTGGTGTCAAATATGGCCAAGATGCATTTTCACGGCGTTCCCTTGCAGAGAGTGGAATGTGCCAGAGCTTCAGTTTTCCAGGTGCAAAAGCAATAGACAGTTTTTACCCTGCTTGTGCTGCAGCAGGAAGAGGGAACAGCGATTTGAGGCGTAAACTCCGCCAAATACACAACGGTACCCCCTGGTCATGAACTGGGACCTACTTTCCGTTTAGGTACAGAATTAGGAGCGAAAGTTTATTCGGCTTCATCAGCGAGAGGGCTGCAGGAGCCTGGGCGGGCTGGGCAGGAGCAGAGGGAATGTTTGTTTGTCCTGCCGGGGGGCTCGGGGCCGAGCGAGGCAGCAGCGTGCGGGTGCGGGCAGCTCTTTCCCGGGAAATCCCGCTCGGGCTGGGAATCCTGCGAGCGACCTGAGCCGAGGCGTTCCGCGTCCTTTAAGGGGAACAAAGGGCAGGGCTGGCAGCATCGCCCCGGCTCCGACAGCTCGCTTCACCCAGCGCGGGAGGGCTGATTCCAACAGCGACGCGTCAACAGGGACGCGGCAGCGAGGCGGGGGCAGTAGCCGGAGCCGAGCGGAGCCGAGCCGAGCCGAGCGGAGCCGAGCCGAGCGGAGCCAAGAGGAACGAAGCCGAGCCGAGCGGAAGGGAGCCGAGCGAAGCCGAGCCGAGCCG
>JAHLSL010000056.1:13572163-13692530 GCA_025920805.1 Petroica traversi
CCGCCGCGGCCGTGGCAGCAGCCACCGCAGCCGTGGAAGGTGGGGCAGCGGGCGGAGGGGGACCCTACCACCACTACCACCAGGAGCAGGGCCGGGGGGCCTCCTCCTCGCACGGAGGGAGCGCGTCCCGCAGCGGGCTGCCCCACCGCCAGAGCGGTAAGAGGAGGAAGAGAGGGAAAAGGAGGAGCCACCAGTTGGGAAGCAGGGAGTGTGGGGCCTCCTTCCCCTGCTCCGAGCTGCTGCCGCTCGGTGGTTCCGAAGAGAGGATACTGAAGGACTTGAGCGAGGAGGAAGAGGAGGATGAAGATGAGGACGAAGATGATGAGGAAGAAGGAAAGCTCTATTACAGCGATGACTATGGGGAGGACGAGTTTTCCTACTCGGACCAGCCACCCGATGATGGTGGAGGCCCTGGGGGTTACAACTCTGTCCGCTACAGCGAGTACGAGTGCTGCGAGCGCGTGGTGATCAACGTGTCGGGGCTGCGCTTTGAGACCCAGCTGAAGACGTTAGCTCAGTTCCCAGAGACACTGCTGGGTGATCCAGCCAAGCGGGGGAGATACTTTGATCCTCTCAGGAACGAGTACTTCTTTGATAGGAACCGACCCAGCTTTGATGCCATCCTGTACTACTACCAGAGCGGTGGTCGTCTGAAGAGGCCGGTCAATGTACCCTTTGACATCTTCTCTGAGGAGGTGAAGTTCTACCAGCTTGGGGAGGAGGCCATGCTCAAGTTCAGGGAGGATGAAGGTTTCGTCAAAGAGGAAGAGGAAAAAGCTCTGCCAGAGAATGAGTTCAAGAGGCAGGTTTGGCTGCTGTTTGAGTACCCCGAAAGCTCCAGTCCGGCCAGAGGCATTGCCATTGTCTCTGTCTTGGTCATTTTGATCTCCATCGTCATCTTTTGTCTGGAGACTCTACCAGAGTTCAGAGATGACAAAGAATTCGTCATGTCCCTGAGCTTAGGGAAGGGACTTTCCAATGAGTCTCTTCGCCTGGATGCCAGGGAGCACACCATCTTCAATGATCCTTTTTTCATTGTAGAGACCGTTTGCATCATTTGGTTTTCCTTCGAGTTTACAGTGCGCTGCTTTGCGTGTCCCAGCAAAGCACACTTCTTCAAGAACGTCATGAACATCATAGACATTGTGTCCATCTTGCCTTACTTCATCACCCTGGGCACTGACCTGGCGCAGGAGCAGGGCAGTCAGCAGGCCATGTCTTTTGCCATCCTGAGGATCATCCGTCTGGTCAGGGTGTTTCGCATCTTCAAGCTCTCCAGGCACTCCAAGGGTTTGCAGATCCTGGGTCACACGCTCAGGGCCAGCATGAGGGAACTTGGCCTCCTCATCTTTTTTCTTTTCATCGGAGTAATTTTGTTTTCCAGTGCTGTTTACTTTGCAGAAGCTGACGAGCCCGCCACGCATTTTCAAAGCATCCCAGATGCCTTCTGGTGGGCCGTAGTGACCATGACTACAGTTGGTTATGGGGACATGAAACCCATAACTGTGGGTGGGAAAATAGTCGGGTCCCTGTGTGCCATTGCTGGAGTGTTAACCATTGCTTTACCAGTGCCAGTGATTGTCTCCAATTTTAACTATTTCTACCATAGAGAAACTGAGAATGAAGAACACACGCAGATGATGCAAAATGCAGTCAGTTGCCCTTACCTCCCAACAAATTTACTGAAGAAATTTAGAAGCTCGTCATCTTCGTCCACAGAGGATAAATCAGAGTATTTGGAGATGGAAGAAGGAGTTAAAGAATCTCTTTGTGTAAAGGAGACTAAAAGTCAGGACACGGGGAATAGCAGTGAGTCAGAGAAGAAAAACTGTGTAAATTCAAATTCTGTGGAAACCGATGTGTAATTTTGAGCGTTTCCAAATATATTTATGCATTAAAGAGTGCAGTGAAAATAATGAAATATGCAAACAAGAGTCTGCAGCATACAGTAGTATGCCATTTAATGGTTAAATACAAATAAAAAGCGTTGCGAAACATGTATTACATATCAAGTAAGTGGTACAACTTGAGGAAAGGATTGCTAGATCTGATACATTTTCAGACTTTATATTTTTATTAGAATGCAAGTGTTTTGCACATGAGGCTGAAAAATTTATTAAAACCAAGTCAGTTTTAAAGTGGGTGCATGAACTGTTGACATCACTAATAACAGCTCTGTGGTAAAAGTTGGCATTCAGAGGTATTTACTATGTAAGAAACGATGAAGTTTGGTAGTCATTTATCTATTTATCAGTGCTTTAATAGCAGCTACCATAAATCATTGGATACCATAGTAATTGTTTTTCAAATGGTAAATTTATTGTAAAAAGATATTCTACAGAAGATAGATCTAAATTTTTTTTCCTTGAAATCTATAATGCTTGTTTTTAACTGGAAATTTACTTTGAAAAGGCTGTTGACCCTCCAGAAATTGTTTATTTTTATAACTCTCTTTGGAGGCATTGCAGCATTTGTTGTCTAATAATGAAAGAAATGAAGTAAGAGAATCGTTAAACCTGGTCTGACTGCAAAGGCAAAATGACTGGAATGCTTTTTTGCACTACTTTATATGCTGGAGATATATTGAAAGAGACTTCATACTGTGAATGTTTACTAATGTAATAGTTCAATGACAATCATTGGAAGAGTGAATTCTGCATCATATTTTATTGTTTCTTCTTTCTTTGTGATGCTGATGGCAAAACAGCTAACATTACATTAATTCCATACTCTTTTAAATTATGAATATCTGTGATCTGGAAAAGGATTGTGAAGTAAAATTTTCTAATCAAAATTATTTGAAACTAGTGTTTTCTACTGATGCCCTCAAGAAGTACCAGGCTTATATCTTTTTTTCTGCTTAATTTCGCATTCAGAGTCTATGATTAGTACGTGCACTCTGTCAGTATTGAGGAAGTTCAGATTATGGGAGGAGAAGGTCGAAGTAATAAGATACTCAGTTGTAACTGTACTGACAGTCGAGGATTGCTGACTTTTAATAATGTGCTATTATTGGTGCTGCATTTTCCCTTGATTACAGCTTTCACCCATGTATATTTGGAGCAACATTTAAGATCTAAAGTAGGCATTCTGGGCTTAAAAATGAACATATTGGGTCCCATGGAGTCCTTGTGAAAATATTCCATGGTTTCTTTTCCCTGATTCTTAGGCCAGGTATGTTTTACTATGTGTCAAAATCTCCCATTGCTCTTCCTAGGAGATTCAGGTAGGTAAAGATTACCTGGCCTGCAGTATATTCCAGAGTCCAGAACGAGATAGGTAAGATATTTCTGCATACAACATAAATAATAGATTAAGGGTTTTTTTTCTGATTACCATTACCAAGGAAAGGCACAATTAAGATGTAACTGTTTTTGAAGAGGCACTGTGGAACATTCCAGATTATAAAACTTGAACCAAATTGGCATATGCACTTTAAGGTCTGGGACAGGCTGTTATGGGAGAAAAAAGGACTTACCAACACCACGGAATTAGAGTAGTTTGCAATATTCATTTAAAGCTGAACGCAGGGAGGAGAACTTGTTAGTGACTGACTTATAGCAACAACAAAAGCAGTCTGAATTGGGCATCCAAAACATTACACACAATAAGCCTTGTTTGCTGTATCCAGTGGCACCAAACAGAGCTGCAGACAGGCTTCTCTCCAATGGTTGGGTTTTGCCTTCATGGTGTTTCTGTGAGTCTCTTCGAAAAGTTTCTCTGCTTGTCTTCTTTTGTATTGCAGAAAAATAATAAAAAAAGACACACACAAAAGACTGCATTGTGCTGAGCCCTGCTTCAAAATGTGTGTTTTAAGTGTCTGATTCCTAATTTAAAAGCATAGAGCAGGCGTCATTCTAATTTTGATGTGAAGCATTAAACAGAGCTCCTTTTTATTATGGTGGTGTTAATTCCAGCTGTGTTTTGAATGAAGTGACTCAGTAATTTTATACATAGGCATTTGCCAGAATTTAATATTACTTTTCACTCTAGGTCACCTGAGTTAAATGTGCTAAATACCTTTTTCTAAAGGCGTAATATCAGCAGTGAGGATGAGCATTCTATAAAACCCTATAAAAACCTGTAACTGGAAGTATTTCTGTCACAGATAGCAGTTAATGGCCTAAAGGGCATGAGGGTTCTGTTCCTGAATGGCTTGGTCCTGATTCTATATGACACCAGAGACCCTTTTTAGTGCCTGGGACCATTGCAGTGAGGTAGGAGTAAAAGAAACACCAACTAGGTAAATGAAGAACTTAGAGAAAATGAGTAGTACATATTTGCAGAATTGACTGGTTGAAAGGGAAGGTGGGATTTCAGACCTCCAGTGGAAATAAGAAAACTCTTTGAATCCCTTTTAAAATACATTCATACTGTAGACAAGGAGCTCAGCATGAGGGGAGTGCTCCAGCCAGTTGTTCAGCTACTCTCCTTCCAGTACACAGCCTTTTAATTTAAAACAAATGTGAAATGTGCAGTTTTCAGAGCAGTACCTTGCTCTCAGGAGGGAAAGGTCTGAGTGCAGGGCCTTGTACCAGTTGGCAGAGCAACATTTGGGTGTTATGCAGTGCTGGGGAGGAGAATCCTCAGGTAGCAGGGAATAAACCTTCTGCAGTGAATAAACCTCTGTGCTTTGTCACCATAAATAAGAGCTACAGAGCTCAGTGCCAGGTTGTGCAACCATTTTGGTAGAAAGAATTGTGCATCCAGGATGGGAGCAAATAGCTCTGCTTGGGTTTGTAATCTGATTATTCAACTATCTATTGATCTAGTCACAACATAGCTTTAAAATGCCAAAGTCCTACCAAGAACGTGCTAAAACCCAAAGATCCCAAGTGCTTTACAAGAAATAGAAATTTGTGTTAAGTATTACTTTACTTGAAATTGTGTGTCAGAGAAACCCTCTAATTGAGTTCTTATGGCTCCAAATTACTACTACTACTGCTTCTGTCAGACCTTTCTCAGTGATACTGACAACTCTCAGAAAAATAATTTTATTGTGACTTGGGCATTTTACATTTTAAATTATAGTGGTGAAGTGCATTCCTGATGTAGCTGATGTGAATGGATTTACACTGGGGATCGTTTTAGTTCTACTAATGTAGTTCAAATGATTTCACATTGACATACATTTCAGCTAAAAATAATGCAAAATGAGATATTTCAGGTTTGCTTGCAGTGGTGAAAAAATTTGGAGGAGTTCCATTAGAATTCATGGAATTACAGAAGTACCAAATCTGATTTCAAATATAGTCTGATACTTAACAGTGTGCTGGCATTTATTTAAAGAATTTCCTAAATATTTTTACAGTAATCTTTAAGGCCAAGGTCTGACTCAAGAGAGTTTTGCCAGCTGAAGCATTGGATTTAATGGCTGACTTCAGAGATCCATAAATTTTTTCTTTATTGCATTTCTGATATTACACTGATTCCTTGAAAACATCAGCCTGGATGCTGAACCTTATACCAAAAGAAATCTTGTGTAACCCAGTTAGTGGTGAAAGTTCTTAGTGTTCTCATAGGAATGACTCCACAAGAGGCTAATTCCTTTTGATGGAATTTATTTGTACTTGAAGGAAAATTCTCCTGCTTACGTAGATTTTCATGTGCAGAATCCACCTCTGTGGTGTTCAAGTAATGTAGAATAAATTTGGGAGATCCAGAGGATGAAAAGCCCCACTGCCATCATGATTACATCTAATTCATGACATTGTGCCATTGGTGATACTAACAGGCATTCTTGTGGTTGTAAAAATTGGGATTTGAATGTGTTTTTAGTATGTAAAGCTTTTCAAATAGCTTTGGAGTGTGAAAATGATTTTGCATGATACTGGCATGGGAAGAGTTTGGGATCAGGCCATAACCGTAATGAAGGATCTTAGATTGTAACTCCTGACATGAAAGACCCCTGTCAAGTTTGCTTTCAGGTGTTGAGAGTCATTTGACTTGGGATTTGAAAATTAGTGCTGAGCTGCCCAAGAACATGAGGTACTTCATATTTGCATAAATGAAGGCTAATTGCACTATGTAAAACCAGCAAAATATCAGAAGGTCTGTTCCATTTGTAGCTAGTTCCTGAAAAGTCTTTCTCACACAGCACTGAAAAATGAAATGCATCTTTCTGGTCATCTTGGACTCATAAAATTAATTCTGAATATCAGTTAATTTTTGGCAGAATCTTTAAACTTCACAGGTAATCCTCAAATTATATATAATCTATCCATTGTGTTTAGACCATGTCAGTGGCTTCCTCTATTTTTTACTGGTTCCTTATCTTTAACTGACATTGCACCCAGTTCTAAATACATGAGTAAATATTTTAAAAATTTTAATTAATTGACATGAGACAGTAGGAAATGAAAACAAATATTAGAAAAACCCCAACTATAATATCTGGCATATAAGTTACATATTTTTCTTATCATTAAATAAATCTGAATAACAGGATAACTTCTGTAGACATGGGGCAGGGTATACACTTTCCTCTTTCTGTAATTGAATGATCAAATGCTTCAGATTTTGCAGTGAATAATATCTATTTGACAGATTTATCATAGTTTTGCACCTCCATTTGAAACAAATGCTTGTAGAAAAATTGGCACTTTTGTAAAAATGAACATACCTTAATTTCCACAGAGACCATCTAATGTGGACAAAGTGATTGACAGATTAATTCTGAGTTAAAGTGCATAAATGTTTTGTACCTGACACCCAGATACTCCACATATTGCTGCCATGCTTTCTGTGTGTTCAGAATTCTAATGACATTAATTCTGAAGGGAAACTCATTAAAGTGTTGTGTACCGAGATAGTTGAATTAATTCTTATTTTTAATCCCTTTCTGTACAATTATAATGTGCCTTGAGACCATTTTCTGCAACAAGCGCTTTGGAAAACAAATACATAAGTATATAAGAAGGAAAGAAGAGAAATCTTACATGTAAAAAAAAATCTCATAAAATATAATCGCTGATGGGAAGTAGGTAAGTAAAAACTTACTTTATTTCCTTCATTTGTGCATTTTTGGCTTTGCCAGTAAAACCAAACTGGGAGCAGACTGGATCTGCAGCTATGGAGAGGTGCTTCATTCTTGGTTTCTCTTCCAGGTACCCTGGTCTCAGGTGCAGCAGCAGCTGTGGCATCTTGCAGCTGGGAGGATGCTCCTTGTGCTGGACAGCACCAAGTGGGGTGGGACAGGGTCCTGGAGGTTTTTAGCCTGTTTGGTAAATCCCTGCCCCTACCACAAGTATCCTGCTGAGAGCAAAAGTTCGATTATTTGTTTGGTAATATTCCAGACGGGGAAGCCTCAAAGACTGGCTGTAAAGGGTCTCAGGTCTGTACTCACAAAATGTACTTTCCAGCACCTGAATTCCATTCATTTCATAAGGAATTGGGTTGTAAAATGCTTCCTGAATTGAGGAACTAGCAGTTGGCTCGTTGAAAGGGACACTGTGGTGGAGCAGGTTTCCCAGGTGTTGCAGTGTTACATTAACGAGTTTAGGAAGGGACAGCACATATTCAAGAGAGATTTTGGTCTCTCTGTTTTTAATGTCTTGCTTAAATGTTCCTGGGGCATTTGTGTGCAGAGAGTCAGTGAGGCATGTCAAATGCATCTTTAATTTTAGGTACATACTTTTTTCCTATTCTAGCAGTCAGAATAAAGTCGTGGTACCGTTATTCTTATTGTTGCTGTTATTATTATTATTATTATAATTATTAATTGTTTCCTTAGTCCTAGCACTTATTATAAAGGCCATTGCAGTTGGGACAATATACATTGAATCTGAAACTCGTCATCCTGGTCATGAATGGTAGCTTTCCATTCAGGAAATTCAAGTGTGCTGGCTTTTGGTCCAATACTCTTGCACTGAAGTTTTGCAAAGTTTCTTGTGTCAATTCTAGGCAGTACCTGGCGTTGCAGTGTAGGACAACCAAGGAGAAAATCAGCTCTCCGTGTTTGTATTTATGTTGGTCTGATTTCAATGCAGAATTCTGCTGTAGGGGAGGGGTGCTCCAGACTGCTTCACTGTGTGCTTATCCTCATTGCAAGGGGAGCAGCACCCCACGATATTCTTAGGAAAGAAATCCACTCATGTGCACGGGGAGACTGCATTCCCTTTTTTTGCTCTGCCTTGGGCAATCAAAGGACACTGCTGGGTGCACTGGGGTATTGCCCTGCACTGTGGATTCAGCCACATTCCTCACTGCTGTTCCCCTGAGGTTTGGTTTTCAGTCAGAGCCTGTGATATCTGTCCTTGTTGTGGATCATCCACTGTATGAATGAACTTTAATTTCTGCCTATTGTTGTCTCCCTGCTGGCACAGCTTTGTAATGAATTCAGGATGTCATTCAGTGACAGTTTCTCCTTGCACAGTGGAGCCTGAATAGTGCAGGGAAACCTGAATGCAGAAAACTGTTGATACTGAGGAAACACATCTCTTGTTTTCCTAGCCAAAACTATTATTGTATTACAAGTTACACATTCCACAGACTATATATTTCAGGTTAAATCAAATCACTTCTGTTTCATTAGTGGATTTGTACTTTAAAGATGCCCTCATTTTGCCCTGAATTCCTCAGGAATTTAAGACATTGACTGTTTTTCAGGTCTTAAGCAAGAAGGGAGATGATGCCTCTTTGCATTCAAAATGGCAAGGTGTTATTTTAAAGCAGAAGTCTTGCATATTTTCGGGTTAAGGCAAGGAGCAGTATCTTTTCTGTTGAAGTCTTTCTTCAATATTAGCTGCAGATACACATGCTGAAGAAAAATATGGTTTCATCAGAGGGAAGAAAGAGAAAATATTTGTAATTCAATGTTTAAAGGGCCTCATTGTATTTTATTCTGTGCCAGATGACAAGCTCAGATAAATGTTACTTTAGCAAGAATCTATCCTACTGCAGAGAGCGCAGGAGAGGAATTGTATAGCAGTTTATACTCCAGCATTTAATTCTGTCTATGTTTATTTGTGTTAGCTACTTACAAGCACTGTTATTTATTCAGGACTCATAGATCTCAAAATTAATGGCAAAAATGTTATAAGGATCTTAGTAAATGAGAAGGAACAAGGTTTAATGCTTCTGAAAATCTGCTAGAAGAAATTTTTGTTTCGGCGCTATTTTACTTGTGAACATCTCCTCTGATAATTGGTAGGATGGTTCCATAGGTTAGAAGATAAAAATGTTTTCTCTGGCTAGTAAAATATTTTCTGTTACTCAGAGTTTAATAGAGGATTAGCATTTTTCTTTCTTCGGAATATGTAAAAAATGCGAGGAGACTAGACAGTAGAAATTGTACTAATTTGCTGCTCTTAGATCTATTTTACAAGAAAATATTTTCAGAATTGATTAGCATTACTGGACAACTCAATTCCTAAGCAAAATGGAGTGCCTGTAATGAGATTTACTTTTGAATTCATGCAGAAAAAAGTTCTTTTTAAATTTTCTCATTTTTTGGGCACCCAGAAATAAAGACATTTGGATCACTACCCATTTCTGAAATTTAATGATGGTTTGACTGATTTGTTTCTTTTGAGGGGAGAGAACAAATCATGTTTCAGCTATTTTTTTGATTTCTGGGATTTTCTGTGGTTTTGAATTATACCTAACAGCAGCAACTAGAGAACCCACAAGATTTTCAAGCACAGTCTCAATCGTACTGCCCCATGACACGTGATTTAAAAGGTTCACCTAATTAGTCAGGCATCTTTACATTAGAGGGCTGTCCAAAGAAATGCTCCTAATACTTTTGACCTCCGTTCTATGCTTTGAAAGGTTCTCCTGATGCCAGGCTAATGCATAACAGGAATGGCAATTTGAGGTGCTGAAAGAAATGTCTTTGGAAGTGGCGAGGACTGGCTCCTGTCCCAGGGGCTGGGAAAGGCAGGAGCTGAGCCTGGTGTCACAGCCATGGGAGCTGTCCTACAGCACCAGGAGGATTGAAAGGGGCTCCTGGACCCACAGGCAGGGCTGGGGGTGGGGAGGACCATTCTGGCCAATCTGAGCCCTGACAAAAGCTTTGCATTTGCTGATAATGCCAGCAGGTCTGGGTCTGCTCTTCTAAGTTGCAGTTGTACCTCGAGGTTTGTATTGCTCCATCCAATATTGAAAATGTACATTTCTCAGAGCCTTAAGTGCTGACCAGTTAAGCTTTTTGCTACTCTTAGGGTTTTTTTTTGCCCCTGAATCACCCCCAGGTCTTATTTCTTCAGTGTTTTACTGCTGCCAATACATCTATGATTATTTTTTCCTAAGCTGTGTTGCCACTTACTTTTTTTAGACACCTTCCTTGTGCTGAAAGGCCAGAACGTTTTCATGGATTTTCAAAAGCAAGGCTGTTTTTCATCTGTTGGATGTATGGGTTCCCTAAAAGGTACGGGGTAGCTGGGAAATAGCTAATGATGTTCTGATTTGGACTGACATCCAGAAAGGTGCTAGAGAATGATGTGTGGTGTTGCTTAATCTTTTCATTGAGACAATTAGGTTTTTTTGCTGTTCTTGCAGCAGTGTCATTGTTGGAACTGGAGCAGATGTTTGTATTAAGTAAACACACATAGCAAATGACTGCATATCTAAATTTTTGTCTTGTATGTATTAAAAAGTATCTTAGCACTGTACCATCATTTTATAATGGTTGAAATACTTGAGAAGGTGTCCAAAAATTATCCTGATATGAACTAAATTAATGAAAAAATGCTAGGGTAATGCTTTCCATTTGGTCTGTTTGCTAAAGGTGGGAGGTGAGCTGTGTTGCTTGTACTGAAGTTCTGAATGTGGAATATGGTGTTAAAATGGCGATTGGACATGCAGTGTCATTGTTTCAAAGAAAGCCAGACTCGATTTTCCAAATACTTATGCACATGGATGGGAAACTGCACATATTTGAGATGCAGAATGTCCAGGCAGTTTTCATGGGACCATCCATGCCTGCAGACTGAAACATGATGGAAAATTCCTGAGCATCTATCTGCCAGCCCAAACCAGGGTTTAGGTTCTGAGGATCACAAAGCAAAACTCTGTATCTCTCCTAGGGCTTTCTTCTTCACAGAGCCATCAACCACCCTCATCACCTCTGTAGCTCACTGGCAGTCCCAGAAAGAAGCAATGAAAATATGAAGGAGAACATCCATCCCCAAATTGTGCAGAATAAAAGCCTTAAACAAAACAAAAATATGCAATCAATTATTGCAATGCCTTCCTTCAGCTCCATTTTTTCCCTGAACACCCAGTATTTGATGCAGTGCTGTGAGCACTGTGTTCTGTGAAGAACACTTAGTTTTTGTGGCTCTTCCAGTGTTAATGAGTCTAAGCAGATTCAGGAACTGAGTCCAAATGACAGAAAACTTCATAAATTCTGTATACAAAGTTAAGAGGTTTTTTGTGTTATTTTTCAGTAACTGCTGGTTATGAAGAATGTTATGCTAATTAGAGATCTCCAAAGGCAGGTCCATCATTACATCCTCTCCAGCCTTCAAACTGTTGAATCTTGAACCTTCCTCTTTCTACGGACTGGTATTTCCACTGCAAAGGATTTAAAGCTTTTCCCCATTTGGAGCAGTTTTTTTTTTTTTTTCCCAACGAGGCATCTCACTGCCTGTGAGTGCCTGCTGTGAAGGCCGGGCTGCAGTGGTTTGTATGTCAGTGGTACACAGTCCTCAGGAGAGGGAAGGGCTGCAGCAGAAGTCCCACTTCCAGTGAATGGGACAATCAGCTCAGGGATGCCATTTGGAGCTCGGCAGAAGCAAGTGTTCAGCTCAGAAGAGCAGTGTGCTACTGCCTTGCTCCAGGTCTGTGGGCTGTCTGCTCACACACTGGGCAAGGAGAAATACTGAGAGGAGATTTCTTAAGCTGATACATTGAGTAGCAGCAGCTGTAGTTTTGCACATTGATAACGAGTTTCACACACTTGGGAAAAATGCTTTTAAATCCCAGTATTAAGGAGAACTCAACAAGAATTACTTTGCTTCTGCAACACTCCACAGTGTTTCAGATTGTGGAGCAGCTGTACTTTGTTCTTTCTGAAAGTTTATCCACCTCTCTTTTTCTGCTGTATTTACAGATAGTGGTCTTGCCTGAAACCACTTGAGGTGGATAATGATCTTTTTTTCTGGATATTATTGCCCAGATAAATACTTATGACAGAAATGTTCAAAATGGTGTTGTCATCCCCACTTCATACAGGTTTTCCGTGCTTAAAAAAAAAAAAAAAGAAATCTAAAAAATTATTCAGTTGCTTAAGTTATATTGTAATGCATAGGCATCAAGCTGGACATCACAATCTGCAGGGTGAAGATCCCTGTTTATGAAGGCATGAAAATCTGCAGTGTTTTGCAGAACCTGATTCTGAAAAATCAGAACCAGAAATGTGTAGGATTCTTGGTTTTGAGTTTGGCCTCATTTCTGTTCATGCTACTGACTTGAATTTCGGGCTATATAAAAGTAACCTTTGTGTTTGAGAGAAAGAGGTGGCCAGAAATGCAGAGGTTCTAATGGGTATGGTAATGTGACACAGCTCGAGTAGGACATGGCATAGTGCTCTAGTATTTGTGCCAGTTCTGCACAAATTTGCTCAGGACTTGGAACAGCCCAGCCCAGAACACAGGGAGGGGTATTGGTGTGATCACTAAACAATCCTCTTGATTTAAAATAAGCAAAGAACAGAGGTTTATTTTTGGAGTCCAGTGCAACACTCTTTAATTCCTCCTCCTTTAGATTAATTTTCGTATTCACTTTTTTGTTTTCTTAATGTTGAGAATGTTGCAGACAACAAGGTTTCTTACTCCAGTTCTAATCCAGTGGCACTCAGAAGGGAATAGGCTTTGCTCTACAGACATTATTCTATGGAATAATGTGTACAGCACAGCTCACAGGAAGATTTATTAGGACCGTGCATATATAAAATGCCTCTAAGCAATGAAAGCTTTGGGCTGGTCAGTCAGATCCTAGAATGGTAAATTGGTTTACTCAACAGCAGTCATCAGTGTGCATTTGGCACTACCTGAGTCGCATCTTTTCTGTGTGCACAAGGAGCTGAAGGAAATTGAATTTTGCAAATCTTGGGAATTGGCGTCTAATTGCACACTGACTTATTCTCTGTTCTGGAGAGCTGATACAGTTGGTATTGTAAGAATGATTTAATTTTATTGATATGAGGCTGCTTGTTACAGAAAGGAACATCACGGTCCCGTTCCGCTGCAATTTTTTTGTTTTATGAAAATATTTTTGTATCTCTCGTATCAGATGTGATATTATTTCCCCACCAGATGTCACGCAAACAAGCCCTAATTATGCACATATTCAGTGTACTGGAGCTCAGGAACCTGCTCAATGGCTTACTAATATTGGTTGCAGAATGCTGTACTTGTATAAATACAGCATTTACTTGTTCCAAGCCACCTACAGTTTCTTCTATTTGAGATTTATATAATCAGTAATACTTTATGTTTTCAGCCTATACAAAGAAGACATTGTATTAAACGAAGAGAGTGCTTCTTTTTAATGCTGTGGTTAAGGTTCCACAGTTTCTCATCTTAATTTCTAACTCCTTTTGCTCTTGTTAAATTCACAATGATTTTTTCCATTTATTTTGTAAATGCAGTTTGTTTTTAGAGCATTATTTCCTACAAGTAAGTGATCTGATCTGCATTTTGAGACTTTGGTATTTTGATGCAACATTTCAGTACGTTGCAATTCACTGAAAACCTCTTGGAGGACTGGCCACCATCAACATAAAATATTAAATGGTACTATATGTCAAATTATGAAAAAAAATTAGTGATTTAGATAACATCCAGGAGGGTTCATTCATAATCTCTCTCTTGTTATTATGTAAACAATAGTGTATATTACACACACTAATTGAAGAGGACATGGAGCTACTTTTAAATTCAATGGGACCGGAATAGCCATGAGTGATAAAGCCATGAATTTCTGCCAAGGGTCTGGTACTCCTTGCAGCCAGCACAGCAGCTGTGTCATGAGCTGGAAAAGGCTGTCCTGAGCAGCTGTGGCTGCCCCATCCCCGGAAGTGTCCAAGGCCAGGTTGGATGGGGCTTTGGGCAACCTGGCCTGGTGGAAGCAGTGCCTGCCCATGGCAGGGATGTTGGAATGAGATGAACTTTAAGGTCCCTTCCAACTCAGACCATTTAGTAATCACAATTTGTAAACCGGGTCTATGGGACTTTTTTTTTCAGGATTTCACTGTGAGTACAGGGGAGCTCCTGGGGAGCTGCAGAACATGCTCTGCCTGTTGCTCCCAAATCCACTCATCTTGCTGCTTTCTTCTGCAGAGACTCTGACTTGTAGAAGAGGCAATGCTGTGGGACCAGGCAACGTCCTCTTACTTTAAAGAATAGAGGATTGTTTTTTGTCACATAACAGCTAACTCTTCAGGGATGTGAGGCAGCAGTATGATTTGTCCTCAAAGGACTTGAGTACATTGCCAGGCATTTTGCTCAGAAGGAAGCAAGAAGGGAAGTACAGACTCAGTGAATGATGATCCAGATGTGTCACCCTACCCTTCTCCTTTAGCTAGAACATTCTCTTCCTAATCCAAAATGATTATTGATTAGAATCACCCCTGTTTCTCCAGGGATGCTTCTCTATCCATCTGTACCATCATGCATTTTTAACTGAGTTGCCCCTGGTAGCTGAGAGGTGATCACAGGAGAGACATTTCTTTATGTTAGGATTTATTCTGACACCTGGCCTTGAACAGGGAGAGGCAATGTTCCATTGTCAGGAACATGAACTAGTGGGATATCACTGTTCTTAAGTATATGTGACCTAATAAGAAAACTCAGTAACTAACCATGGAAGAGTAATTTTAGCAGAGAACAAATTACATCGGGTATATTTAGTTTCTTTTACTTTAAACTGCTGAGAATATCATTAAGAATCTTTTTTTTCAGGTGTCTTTTACTTAACTGCATAGCAAAATCTGTAGTCAATGAATATAAATAGATTCAAGAGCTATCTAACATGAATTGCTGAAATTGGACTTGGAAAACGATTGTGATGTAAAAATGAATTCAGTATCTTGCTAAATTTTTCTAGCTAGACAGCCTCTTTCTAGTTTTGTTTCTAGTAAGTTTTTTTTTTTCTGCTTCTCATGTTGTGGTGCCATTCTTGAGAGGACTCCAAAGAAATACAAATACACAAAACAAATTGCATTCATTAGAAATGAGGGAAAAAATCCCACAAAGTTTTGGGATTTTAGTTGTTGAAATATTTGTAATTTTCTGTTTTAAATATTTGGCCTAAAATGACTGAAAAAATAATTCTAATTATGAAAAACATTATCAAGCTGTAGTACATTCTGATTAGTATGATCACTCACTAATGTGTTCTGCTTGGGAACTGATGATGCAAGATGGCTTAAATGTGTAGTTCATTATTATTATGAATGATTTCTAAATTTACTGAATTGCTTCACCCAGTGCATCAAAATAGAAAATTATATTCACAATAATAGTGTTTTGTACTGAAATTTATCTAGTTATAAGAATTTACATGTTGAAATATGTTGCAAAAGGAGAGAACTGCTGTTTTTAAACAGAAAGCCAGTAAGAATAACAGCTGTTAACACAATTTTCTATGAATTAGCTTAAAACATCCTAAAATGTAGAGAAAAACAATCAGTAATAACTAAAGCACTGAGTGTGGCCCTCTGGTTGAGGTAATTCTTACTTTCTTTTTTGCTTCTGCTGATGCTGCTTTGCTGAAGTCACCATTAATGAGTTTCATGGACACAGAGAGTGGTGTCTGATTCTCCCAGGCAGGAGGGGTTGATACACTTCAGCAGTGTTCTGGCTGGAAGAACCACTGGAATTATTTGCTCTGGTATCAATGGGAATGTGCTGCTGTGTTGTTTCCTTGTGTTTGATGTCCCTGTGGGACACCATGGGAGAGGCATCTGGTCATCCTGAGTTCCCATTTGCCATCACATCAGTTAAAATCAGAGATTGCATTTTATGGCTTGGATATTGAGTTTCCTATTGATTGAGGCTCACAAGCAAAGTATATATTATAGACTAAAACTCAGTTACAGAAAATGTGAATCATGTAAATGGATAAGAAATAGTACTGGAAAAAAATTCTGGATGGATTAAAGAAAATTTCTGTTCTCAATTTTTCATACTGGGAAAGTGTCTTCTAATAATCAAGCCTTAATTTGTTAATCAAGTTCTGACTTAGTAGCTGAAGTATTTAGTTATTTTTATAATTATCAGTTGATAATAACAGATAGTTTGTAGTTGGTCAGTAGCTTCTCAGTCAGAACTGTGGCTTCTTCTTTGCCTCTCTGGAAAATTAGTTTCATTTATTGGATAGGCTGAACGGAAAGAAATTTGCTTTCTTAAATTGAACTGTGTCTTCTTTTGAGATTGGTTTCAATATGGCACTGTCTGCATTTACAGTAGCAAATGTTATTATTTTATAAGGTATAAGAACTGGACTGTATTTATTATACATAATGCTATTATTGCAGACACTGTTGAGCTCTATCGGTTATTTCCTTGAGTGAGAACTTAATGCTCAGGACTACTTCATGTGGGGCTGGACATTGATGGGAAATTACAGAGTCTTCTTCCCTTTATTCTGCACCTTTTCATTCCATCTGGTGAGATGTTTTTCCCAAACCAAGCCAGAGCTTGTTGGCATTCCAGGGCTGGCCTGTTCCGAGCAGTTGGTGAAGCTCTGGTTCTCCTTTAGGTCTTTGTGTTTGAACGACCACTGACTAGCAGGTTTATCTCTGTCATCCTTTCCCAGAGCAATCAGGCTAATTATGCCTTTTCAGGACACTGGAAGCTCATGCCTGGGCAGCTTCCAATGCTCTCAATAGCACTATGGGCTATTTAAAATGAAATTTTGCCCTGTCTGATATTGAAAAGTGTCATTCTGAGGGCTGCTCGGCAGGGCTGGAATCTCTGTGAGGAGGCACATTCTTGGCTTCTCCCAGTCTACTCCAGCACCGTGGTTTATAAGGATTATAAGGTTTATAAGGGTTCAGGTTTATAGGGACTCAAGGTTGCTGTAGCACATGCTGTGTCAGCCAGTGAAGGCAGTCGAGGAAAAATTAAACTTGAAAGGTTTCCTCCAGGTTTGAAGATCAAAGGGTGTTTTGAAAGAAGCTCCGGTGATTCAGCAAAACCTTTTAAATTCAAAGGAATGTTTTGAGGCTCACAGGCGTAGACTGTAACACTGCAGAGAGTTAGTGTTGAATTGTTATTCCTAAATCACTCTAAAAGTGAATGAGAATTTTTCTTGTTAACTCAGTAAAAGTTAAGGTGGGATCAGTTTTATGTGCTTCTGCTCATGTACATGGCTAAGGTGGTAAAAATTGAATGTTGAAGAGTTTCAGAGGTCAGCTTCTTAATTTAGACCAAAGGTGGAAAATAGTCAGGAAATTCTTGGGTAGAAGATTAGTGACATAGTAGAATGAATGAAAGAATGAATGAATGCTTGCAATACTAATTTACAACAGAAAGATGGATTTTAAAATTATTTATATGAGCTCCCTGAGCTCATTTAAAATTGATGAACAAAGATTTCGATAATTGAAAAGAGCTAAGAGCAATGCTGAAGAATGACTTGAGAATAAAGAAAAAGGTGTGTAGTGTTGAATAAGAGGGAAGTACAGAAAAAACTTGTGGAGAACTGGTGAATTTAGACCAAAATACGGGCCAGCTGTAGCAGTGAAAGAGCCACATAACATAGATAGCTTTCTAATTTTATATTATGCATGTGAATTGTTTGTCACCTTACCTTGGATTCCTCTCTTGCCTCTCCTGCTTCCTCTTTTACATCTTTCTCTGTGTGTTCCTGTGGCCGAAGGCGTGGGCCGGACAGCTGACCACAGGGATGGCCGGCGGCTCGGCCGCTTGTTCTGAGAGTTTCCTTTTCGTTAAGTCAACTTCAGCTAGGGACTTCTTTTCCCCTCGCCGCGAGCTGGGCTTCCCTGGGATGGTGGCCGCTGTCCTGAAAACTGGAGAGCTGCTGAGAGAGAGAGTCTTCCTTTGCCCGGAGCCCAAATCAGACACAAGACACGAGGGTCTGCTCTGCTTGGGCTCAGGGGCAAAAGACCCTGGAATAGCCCAACATTCAGACTTTTATTCTGAGGGTTACAACTTATCTCATAACAGTACAGGGGAGGACACGGAGAAGGGTGGGGAGGTCAGCGTGCAGTCAGGAAGGAGGAAGGGAGGAAAGAGTGAGACACAAGATACTATTGTTAACTGAGGGGGAGGCGGGGGGAGTTAGACTCCCTTTCCAAGGCCAAACTTAACTCTACCTTCAGAGGGGCCTCACTTTCTAGGTCCCCAGAAATTCTTCAGGGGATATGTCATTCTCTGAGCTTCAACCACCGCTACATGTTCCAGTGGGTTTTTTTTTTTTTTTTTTTGGAGATGGATGCTGTTTACTGCACAGTCTGGCAGAAATCTGATTGTAATTTATGGGATGAAATTTTTTCCCTACAAACACACCTCGCAGATTCTCCCTGAACTTGGGAATATCTCAAGGGCGTGGCTGCAGCTGGGGCAACATGCCACCAAAAAAAATGCCAATATGTATTTACCTGAACCTTTATGCAGTCTTTGATGGTTTGTCCTCCTGATTTTACTGACAAAGTCGATACTCACTTTTAAAATATCCTTTTCCTTTGACCTGATTATTTTTAAGAGGTGCCATGATTTTTTATGCTGCAGAAGAGCAGTTAAGTGGGCGTAGCTGAGATCAGAACTGGGCCCAGTTAGCTTAAGTATGGCTCTAAGGCCCTTTCCTTCTTAGGCCCAGTATGTTCCCTTGGGGACAAATTCTGCTCTTTACAGAGTCTCTACATGTGTAACCGAAAGCAAAGTTTTTCCATTTGTGTCAACTGTATTTAGATCCTATAAACATCAGCTTCAGCAGCTATTCTAGCTGCTTTGAAGTAAATCACTGTACATTTGCTTTTGAAAAGGGCCATCCTGTCCAGAAAATGCTAACATTTTTTTTTTTTTGTTCTACGGCTGTTTGTTGTCAGTGTTTTTAGCCCGGTATCTATAAATACTTTTGGTTTTGAAAGCACCTTCAGGCTCAGTATTAAATCATATAATGAGTGCTGGTACCCACAGATTGTTATTTATTGCTGTCTACCAGGTCCAATAACTCTTTTTCCCTGAGCTGCCTGTGGTACTGACAGTGCTGCAGGAGTTTATATGAGAGCTGTAAAATGGCTAAAAAAATTTAGCTGGTGGTGGTTGTTAATGTCCAGCCATAGTGGGTCTGCCGCAGGCTGTTAGAATGAGTGAGAACATGCTGTTCTCATATTTCTGTGTGTTATCCCGAGATCTCTGAGAGATACAAGCTTGGCTCTGTGCCTGTGTGTGGTGCAGTTTGCCACGCTGAGGTTTTGCAGTGTTTTGCTGTCAGTGATGTGGGACTGAGCTCTCACACCTGCCGGGAATCTCGCTGTTCTCACCCTGTCTTTGTAGGGAGAATTACATCCCCCTGTGTGCTTGAGAGCTTTATTCTGACAAGCAGAAATGTCCTGGATAGCACAGCATTTCGTTTTGTCAAGCAAAATAAATTGGTATTTAGCAGAGCCCATTTAACAGAGGATCATAGCCCTGAAATATCAGCTGGCATAATTTAGCAATTCTCTGCTTAATTGAGTGGAGTTAAATGAGTTCGTACTGGCCTACCTGGGGTAACGATCAAGCAAAGACTGAGTGTGTCATAACGAGCCAAACACAAATTAATCTGAGAGCCTGATTTCTACCATTTGTGTCTTTGGAAAGGACTACCATGGTGTTAGACAAAGATTCAACTTCTGGTTGTTTTGGTTTAAACCTGAGCAGTGCCAGCAGTTTGAGCAGTGCTGAAGTCTGTTTGCTTTTTAAGGCTACTCGAGCATGAGCTTCTGCTCCATCCTGTCCGACTGCAAATGCTCTGGTTATGTAAAACTTTCAGATGCCTTAATTTTTATTCAGGTGATGTGATTATGTGGACTTTTGGATCTAATAAATCCATGTAAATGCTGCAGCTGTCTAAGAAGAAATTGTGATTCTACAAGAGCACTGACATAACAGTATTATTGCAGAATATGTGTTCCAGCATTATGTGCAGTGAAAACAAATAAAAATCCCTTAAGCAGAAACAGGTGTTTTAGTCTAGCACAGAAAAGTAATCATTAGTGGTTATTTCCTTTCTTCTCGTTGGAGATGCAATAATTGTTCCCTGAGAATCTGGGGGTGAGGGGAGCTTCTTGCTGTTTATTTTAATAATGTCCTCTGTAGCACCAGTAGATAATGGCTAGTACCTCCAACGTTAATAATTTTTCAGCTGTCTTCTCATTCTTCAATTCAGGCTTAGGTTAGCCTGTTTTACATTGTTATTGGGATAAGCTAAGAATGTACATTTAATAAGTTATAACAGCTTATCTCTCAGTCATAAACAGGTAAAGTACTCTATCCTGATTATGTCATGTGCTTATTCCCTAATTATGGACTGCAGTAGTACATTTCAGGAGCCATTCTATTAAAGACAGAGGAGTTGTAAATGTTAATGTTAAATGTGATGCTAGATGTGAAACATGAGGTGTGAGGTGAAGATATTGTCCATCTGTCCAAGTAAGCCTTGCTGAATTGGCTCACATGTGAAAGAAACATAAACTTAAATGCAATGTGCTGTAGATTCTTTCACAGCTCTCTGAAATGTAACTGTGCAGAGCTTGCAGCTACCTGGAGATCTCAGGAATTAGGGCAGTGTTCTGTGAACAGCCATCTTTGGGAATTGTCTCTATCTGAGTGTCTTTAGCCCATCTTTAGTGTCTGGGAAAGCCTGAGATGTTGTGTCAATGCCTGAATTGAGTGCTGTACCTCCTGCTCAAGTCCAGCTGTGTCAACAGTGCTGATCCAATCCCAGCACTGATCCCAGCGCTGATATCTTCCCTGAAGAGCACAGCACATATTTTCTCATGGTTTGCTTCTTGCAGTGCCTATCAAAATTACAGATAGTAATACTACTGCTGTTAGGGTGTTTTCGTGGAAATGTTACAAGTTGGCATCAGTAGAGCAACCCTTTCACCCTTAATGCCAGCCTGGCAGATTGCTGGGATGAGGAGAATTCTCACAGCTTAGCAGGTGCAAGGGAGCTGTGCTGGGCTGCTTCAGCTTCCTAGTGGGAAAAGCTCCTGCCTTGGAAGGACTGCCTGGGTGTGAAATCAGGGGGAGCGCTGCGTGAAGACTGTGAGGGAGTAAAAAATGCCCTTCAGCTGGTGCTGAGGAAGAGCCCAGAAAACTTTTGCTGCAGAGAACTGGCCTGCCATGTCTGAAAATGATCAGGGGTGTGACTGAGGAGGTCACTGGTGAAGGAGGGTGGAAGTGATTCGCATGGGTTACTAAAACAAGCACTTTTTGTATTTCAGGCTGTCAGTGGAAGGGTTCTGAATGGCTCTAGTGTGGCCTGAAGGGAGCTGTGCAGCAAGTTCAGGCATGACTGGTCATACAATGCTCAGCAGAATCTGCAAGGCAGGAAGCCACTTCCAGGGTGTGAAGCTAGACTAACGTTCAAAAATAAATGTGACTGCGTTTTCAAGGTCAGCTTTTTTAAACTTCACAGTCTGGAATGTCAAGCTCTCCATACAAACTAAAAGGAAATAAAACCCCGGTGTTTAGGAACAAACATAAGCCAGTCCCTTGCATTAAAAGCAATACATTTGAATAGCCAGCTATGATTCTTCTTCCCATAATTTACAAATGTGGTGTGCAAGCTTAATTCTGGCATACAACTCCTGTCCTAACAATTTCATATGCAGTTGATTTTGGGGCACAGCACTTCTCACCATATTAGCTAGCTGTCTGCAATAGCCACGGCAAAATAAGCAAGCTGTGCTCAGTGATAGATAATGTGGTATGACTGCCACAGTGTAAAGCAGAATTGCCATATCCAGGGAGGAACACATGGAAAAAGATAGCAGCTGGGGAGGAAGGAGTAACAGAGAGCTGTGCTGCAAACTTGGACTCACCAGTTAGAAAGAAATAAACCAGTGATGACTGGTAGAAAAGGGAAGAAATATTGTACCTATGTAGAACAAGAGAGAGGGCATAACCTCATATCTATTTTTCTTAGAGAAACCAGAGGTTTAAATTTTTCCCATGGTTTCTTTGGCAGTTTGCAGATTTTTGCTCTGGCTAAAGAGCAGGTATTCAGCTCTTTCTCTGGCAGCTCTGACTGTGAGGATGGGGCATGGCACCCGTTCCCTACTGGTGCTACTGAACAGCTTGGAGCAGGAGCATTGGGCAGTGAGATTTCTCCTCAGTTGTCTCAAAGTGTTGTAACCATCAAAGACAAACCAGGTCAGCAGATTGAACTGCTTTAATTGGGAATGCTATTAAGAAGAACCTTCAACAGTCCAGTTGTCCATGAGGAGTGCCTATATTTTCTAGCAGCAAAGACAGCACATGCACAGTTCAGACCAGATTTTGCTTTTATTTCCACCAGAGAACAGCTTGGTGGGATTGATTAACTCAGAACATGCCCGTATCAAAATGTGCACTAGATTGTATTTAGCTTTATGCAAATAGACCCTGGGGGAGATAACTGAAAGCTTTTGGCTCCCTGTCCCTGGGCCAGGGTCATGTTAGGGTGTCTGTCCTTGTCACCAGGAGCAGAGCAATGACTGCTCCAGGCTGGGGCTGCAGAGCATTTCCCTCCAGTGCAACAGCCAGCTGTGTTAAACACAATTTGGGGTGGAGGTTTTCCTGCAGCACCATGACAGCTTTCAAACTGGCAAACTGGGCATTGCTTTTTTATCAGTGAAGGCAAATCAATGCTGCATTTCAGTGCTTCTTTCTTTGTAACTTAGATTAAACAATATTTATACTCTTGTTTTAAATTTCATATTTGTTCCTGCATGAAAAATCCTGGTACTGCATCCATACATAAGACATCATTAATTTAAGCTGCCCTGGCTAATTAAAAGAAAATGGAGCAAAACTTTAATCAAATCCATTCTGTTAGAGGCATAAATTAAGGAAGTCCATGAATTTCATTGAGTGAAAAATGTTCCTTTATGTCTATAACTGCCACTTCAAGAAATTTTCTATATCTCAGCAGCTCAGTGGTCTGGAATGACTTGGTGAAAGAAGCCAGTTCTAGAGATCAGGATTAAGTTAATGAAATAGTGGACTGAACATAATCCCCTACTTAAACTCAATTGTGCCTCTGGATTCTGTTTGCTTGAGGGATCTTAACCATGGATCTGCTGGCAGGAATGAGATAAATTGTCTAACTACTATTTCAGTGGACCAGCACTAATTCACTTCCCTGGACAATATTTTGTTGTTTTCTTTCTACATGAAATAATTAAGAGAGTTATTGGGTAAAATCCTAGTAGTCATTAGTGTTAATAGTATCTTACCAGTGAAAATCAGCATCACATTTACTGTTGTGTCTGGCCTTATTCATGGATATAATTCCTATACATTTCACCCCTATTCACTCATTCAGAATAGAGGTAAACTTTTGAAGCTTCAATGAGTTGCTCTCCTTTGTTGAATTTAGAATGACTTTTTAAATTGAATCCTGCTTTGGTGAATAAAAGGGATTTTTTTTACCCTTTGTATTTAGCTTTCCACTGAAGTTAAAGCTTTCTCACAAGACAAGCTGTCTGAAATGGTTTTGGAGCAGCTTTTCCAGCAGATTGTTATTTGCTGCTTTTGCCACCTTGGGAGGCAATATCTTTCTGACATGCCCAGAACATTTAAGACATCAAGTTCTTCACTTAAGTAAACAGCAGGCTAATTTCAGGAGAAACAACATCTCTCCCAGTAAAAGGTGAAGAGACTAAAGAGATCTAGGCTGATAGATCTGTCCATCTATCAGACCACAAGCCTCAGAGATGGCTTTAAAGGGAGGAATGTTGTTGTTGTAATATTTGATATAATGGCAAGGACGTGTCAGCACAGCAGAAAACAACCACCAATGCCAAGAAGCTGCAAAGAACCTCATTCTGATCTGAAAGAATTCTTTTCTCATTCTGGTCTAAACATTAAATTACTTTTTTATTTTTTTTTCTTTCTATTTTTCCTAAGCATTTTATAAACCATTTTTTATAAATGTTATAATTTCTTCAGGTTGGATTGCAGAATGAAAGGTTTAACAGAGTTTTGGAAATAAAATCAATGAAAGAGGAAGGGAACAGTATCAGAGCATGAGGCTGTTCTTTTAGGCTGCTAATTTTTTCTTGTAAAGTTACTTTCTCTGCCCTTGACTAAAAAATTGTTTATTCTTTTTATACTCATCTTGCTAAGTTTAAACATTGGACAGACCACTCTGTGTGCCAGCTGACCCCCTGAAGTGGAATGGCAGTCTGTTGGGAGAAGATATTCAGTGGTTTGGGTTTTTAATAATGCTGTGTGGGGTGTTTTCATGTATTCAAAGGTCTATTTGGGATGAAATTAATTGTTCTTGTTTCACAGAGTGATGACGAGAAAATATCATATCTCCTTGGGTTAAGGGTCTTCTGTACTGCAGTTTCACCACTGCAGTCCTACAAACTGAAGCAGAAAGTATATAAAGTAGCACAATGCTGCTAACCCATACTTTATAAACCCATATTTGGTGTTTATAGGATAGAATATAATAATATTATAATTACATAATAATTCATAATAATTTTAATAATATATAATAACACAACAAAATAAATGTATGTATTTATTATAATTAATATAATTAATATAATTAATATAATATATACAATAAAGATAATCGCATATAGCATAACTTAATATAATCAATATAATATAATTAATTTATTATAATATAACCCATATTTTATAAAAAATGTTCTAGCTTGCTCAGAGGATCTTGAAACCATATGAAGACAGTAAGCAAGGGTGACCAAAATGCACATTTGGATGAGGTGTGGACACACTTAGGTGCATGAGGAGGGGCAGATGAGGAAGAAAGTGAATGTGAGGACTCAGCTGCTCCCAGTCACACAGATGTACAGATGGTCACAAACTCCACTACATCAGCTGCACGTGGGTCCTTTCACACCTCACCTTTGTCCAACTCTCACAGTCCCATGGCTCTGCTAAATCTCTGTGTTTCTTTAATTGTTGCAGCCTACATTCCTCTTGGATGTGGGATTTCCTGTCCCTGCCATGTGGGAAATATTGACCGTCCCTCATGGTTTCAGTTCTCAGATCATCGCTGAGGGGCTTCATCAAACAGAAACTCAGCTCCTGCTGGGCTAGTGAGCAAAAGGGAACTCAAATCCAGACAGTTCTTTCAAACTTTTATATGGCTGTTCGTGATGTCAGTCCTTTGATCCTGGTTTTATATGGATTGTAATTTAGTGAATGACCTTCAGTGCTGCTGAGAGCCATAAGAACCGTGAGGACCCCCCAGCCCAGGCCCTTGAACTCCACTGGTTTCCATTCTCAGCTTTAAAAGGAGCCTTTGCTCCAGTCCAAAACTCTGTAATAGGCCTCTGCAGACAGTGCTTTTTGTAACTATTCCTTAAACCCTATGAAGTTCATGCTTGTTCCCCCCAAATTTTAGTTCAACATAATATGACGTACATACATAATGCCACTCTTAGCACATAAGGTTCCTTCACTATGTAATGTTAAAAGGTATTTATTTTCTTTATTTCCTGTTTCATATTTCCTGTATGTTTGTTTTGCCTCAGTAGAACAGTAAATACATATATTTTATTTTTATTTGTCTGCCACTGATTATTAGAGTTGCAGAGGAAAACTGTTTTCAGAATTGAAAAAGTTAATGATTTACAATGGGCATACACTTCATAAGGTGAGGACTGGAATATTCTTAATTGAATCACTGGTTCTAATTATTTCTAATTCTGGGGGAAGCAACATTTTTCACTGAGCAATTTGTCATGCACTTGAGGAGATATTAATTCATGTGCTGCCATTGCTGTGAACGTGCTGCTTCTGCTGTTATTCCATAAAGCCACTATGTTCTTCATGCAAGTCTAAGAGTTTGAATGTTTTTCAATTTAAATAGTTTTCTCCTCAAGTAAAGGATAATTCTTTGCATAGTAGTGCTGTTCTATTATTTTCTGGCCTGTGGAGTATCATTCCTTATTTGTATTTTCTGTGGCCTGTCATCACTGAACCATGTTTAGGTCATAATTACACATTTTGATTTTCTAATACTTCCAATATTTAAAAATCCTTTAACTAATGAATGAGTAATTATCCCACAGATATGTGCAGGTAAGGAAATTAATTGTGACTGTCCAAGTGTGCTGTGTTATAAAATCTGAGTGATCCCTTGCCTTGTAAGCATTTAGTACCACTGCCTCTTTGTCTAGAAAGTGACTTGGCACTTTTTTATTTAATAGAAAATGCATGAATAGAACCTAGATACAGAGACTACAAAACCTCTTTTGCTAGTACTGTGTGAACCTTCCTGATGAGCGTAATATAAAGAAGGAAAATGTCTGTTGTCTCAGATTAAGGAAAAAGCATTCTCAGATTGATGCATGTATGCAAAAAGTAGAAATACAGGAACAAATTTTGTTGCTGGCAGATCATAAAATGTGGGTCAACACTTAGATCAGCCTTACTGTGCACAGCAACTCTCTCAAAAGCTGAACATAGAACAGGGGGTCTGTCCTGTTAATGGACGTGCCCATCATTGCAACAGGCTTGAGTTTCTCTATTATCAACTGTTTTTTAATCAAAAAAAGACAATCTCATATTATTCAATTGGATTGTTTAGTTCTTAAGTGTGTGTTCTACCTATGCTTTGCTCTTAGCTCCCTTTGTTCTAGATACTCAGCTGATGCGTGTTAGTTTGCTATCATCCATTCCTGGTTTTTTAGAGTTAGTGTTTTTTAGGCAGGATTTTAATAGATAGTTTCTTTTCACAGCAATAGTCAAAGGGATTTTTCTGCATTTATGTCTGTGTGACAGAAATCAGGATTCAAACTTCAGCATTCCCCGTGATTGTAATTTTCAGAAAAAGAATCATCAGTACTCTGCAGTGCCAGAAACCCTTCCTACTCTTACCCAGAGGGCCTTGGGTACACTTCTCATGGGTCTTCAAGGTCCTGGCTTTTTGAAAAGCACAGTTTTCCCATTTTTGTCCCCAGTAAATTTATAGGTTTCTGTTTTAATCTCACCAGTTCTGCTGTGATGCTGCAAGGGGCAATTACACAGCACAATTTTCTGTGCTGATTGTTATCCTTGGTTAAGTGTGTTTGATATTATCCAGAGCCTTTGGTCCTGTGTGCTGTTCTTGGCTATGCATTTTCAAGGTGTGACTGAGGTAAGGATCTGACATTTTATTTCCTCTGCATTCCTGAAAGGAAATAATAATGAGCAGAAGTTTTTAAGAGACTGCCTTTGCCTTCAGGTCTCAGTCAAGTTTTGCTACTGTGTTCTAGCTGAATTTTAGCTACCGTGGCTGAAAATGGATATATAACTCTCTTCTGGAAAAAAAAGTCCAAACCAAACAGGTTGGGGGCTGTCTCTTTTATATTTTGAGACAAATTTGTCTATTCAGCATGGCTGAAATCGAGCTTTTGGGAGTCTGAGGATTCAAAATTCTACCCTTATTTCTTTCCATCAAATTCCAGATACCTTTAGGATCAAACTTGAGTAGTTGCAGACAAAGGTTTAGTTCTAGGGGATTTATTGTTTGTGTGAAATGTATCTTCTATGCGTTTTGCTTACACTTACCCTTTCCTCGCATCTCTGTGTAGCTGAAGGAAATTGTTGCCAGTCTGTATCCATGTGCTCTTAACAGGGAAAGGCTTTCAGGAGGTGTAAAACTCTAAAAATGTGAGTCAGTCTAGGTCTGGAAGAATGCAGTGCTGAAAGTGCTACACAGAGTGAGGATGGAGTATTTTACAAAGAAAATACTAAATAAATACTAAAAAAGTTTTTAGTCCCTCCTGAGGCTGTGCTGCAGCTGTGCTGGAAATGGGTTTTACAGAGCAGACTTTGTCAAGTCAGGACCTGCAGCAGTTTTGTTTAACAGTTATTTCTAATGAAAACACGTTTTCTTTCAGTCAAAAATGTTTTTAAAAATCAGTGGATAATTCAGTGGATAATTTATTGGTTTAATTGGTTAAATTGGGTAATTTCTTGTCTTTGGTATTAAGTTTTAAAAAAGGAAGAGAAAGGATTGTAGTAAAGCTTAAGTTACAGGAACAATTGGTGGATAATGAATTGTTATTTAGTGATTCTCTTTAGTCTCAGATCAGACTTAGCTTTTCTTTGAAAAAGGGACTCAGAGATACATTTCTGCAAAGTTTGGTGTTTTTTCACTTTCCCATATCTCAAAAATATCAGAAGAAAATATCACTGAACTTTCTGAAGTATCCCTGCTTTAAAGAGAGAGATCTCAACAATGAAAGAACACTTATATAATATGTTAAGCAATTCAGTAATAAGAAAATGTCAAGTCAATGACAGTTTAATATCCTCTTTGTTACTGTGATGTTTGCAGAATTTCCCCTCTGAATCATACAGTAAAATGGTACAGATTAAGGAGTTAATTCTTAATAAATTAGTAATGACTTTTAGTATTCCAAAATCATGGGAGAAGTGGGTAGCAGATCACAGTTAGTACACAGTAAATCTCTTGAGGCCAGAGCATTATTTTAATGACATCTTATGATAATGACAAACTTAATTTTTTGAAAATGAACTGAAAGAGATCAAGCTACTGTAAAAAAATTTTTTTTTTCATCTGCTCAAAAGGAAAGGAATAAATTGTCATTTATGACAATGATTATTTTTAATATCAGAAAGAGTTCTGTATTTAAATAATATTCTACTGAGAAAGGTTGAGAAGTATTGAAAGGTTGATCCAAAGTATTTAGGGGTGGTTGGCATGGTAGATGTGGGAATAAGTTCGCAGTTTAATAGTTAAAGGGCCTGTAGAAAGACTGATGAATTGCTTGATATTTAGAAAGCGACAGGATAACTAAATATTTTAAAAATAAACTCACTTTTGGAATAAGGAGTCAGTGATAGTCCTGAGCAAAGTCAAGGTTTAAGTTTCAGAAGAATCAATATTATGCAATCCATTTCTGAGAAAGACACAGAATAAGAGAAATTTGTCAAAAGACACCTATTTATTTGTTTGAAACTCAACCTTGGAATTGAACTTTTCTTCTAAAAAATAATTGAGAAGCAGATGCATTGCAGAAAATGTCACACAAAAAGGCATGTCACATCTTACATCTCTTTTTTTCATTTTTCTCTTGTTTTTGTTTTTCTCCTGCCAATCTTTCTATCTGAAACCAGGCAGTTCAACACTTTCTATTCCCCTCACTGCCATTTTCTGGCACTTGATCAAGTTCTTAAACTTTTCTGATAATTGTCTGTCAGCCTAGCACAACATTTTACAAAATTAATTGCATTCTTAAGAATAACAGGCAATTTGACTCACAAGGCATCATGCTGTCACCACTTCATGTTAATAATATGCCACTTGCCTTCCTATTCCAGGAATATGTATGCTTCTGCCACAGAAAATATTTGCCTTAGACTGTTTTCAGCTCCTTTTTTTCCTTCTTCTTGTTTATTTTAATTTTTTTTCTCCTCTCTGCTGTATGGCCCCCCCCCCCCCCCCCCCCCCGCTCCCCCGGCCCCAGTACACCATCTCCTTTTGTTAAAAATCAAGTTTCATATATAGTTAAAAAATGGCAGGAATGTTGTTAGTTTGGGGTTGTTTGTATTATTAATGGTTGCTATAGGCACCCCAGAGCAAGTTCTCAAGCTGCTGTCTGTAAATCCTACAGCTATTGAGCACAACCCAGCTTGATATGCTCTACAGTATTTACTTCAGAATGGATGCATAATTTATACAACTGTGAAATTTTTTTTTTCCAGTGGTTTTGTACCCTTAGGAGAGCGGCTGAATATTTACAGTGTTATTTTGATTGTTACGATTATTTTCTGGAGTATGTGGATGATTTAGAAAATGTACCAAACCAAGCAAAAAGAGCAGCTCCAGTTTATTGTATGAAAGGTTTTATTTTTTTTAAGAAAGGCTTTGGATATGGCAGTGTGGTGGTAAAATAAAAGTTGCTTAATTGGAAGCTAGGTAAAGTTCTTGCTGTGCAAGAGTGATGTTGAGTGAGGAACTAAAGAATGGAAGGAAGCAGAACCAGATCTGTCTATTTAGATTGATAAGTTAGTTCCTCTTGCTAGGTACTCACCAGGGCTGGAGACACATGTGGAGGTGATGGGATGTGCCCTGCACAAATACAGCAGCAGCTCTGTGGAGGCACAGGAGGGAGTTCAGCAGCAGGGCAGTCAGTCAAGTTTTGCCAATCCTGAAGCGTGTCAGACAGAAATCCTTGAGATTTTATGAAGCCTGAAATGGACCACAGGAGGACACCACCTCTTTTTTGCATTCTATAAACTGAAGTGCACTAGGGATGAGCTAATGGTGTGGTATTCTACAGGAACCATATTGAGAGGATTAATTCTCAGTCTCTTTCAGCCTTTTTTGGATGTGGGAGATTACCTCTGTAAACATGCAGGACACAGGTTCAAGCTTGGCCTAACAAAATTCCCCATCATATCACTGGAGGCTGCAATAAGAATCCAACAAAATTAGCTTGTTGCATAATTTGCAAAAAAAAGGTAAATGGGTTGGCCATTAATTTACAATACTACTTTTTTTACTGAAATGTGACATTACGTGCCACATTTGTGCAATATTTCAAGCATTTTTCTGAAAATTCAGCTTGGACAAAATATTTTAGCTCCATGGAAACATCATAAATCAAATATAACAAATATATGGATACTTAGAAAATTATACAGCAGACCACCTTTATGGTCTCCTGTTCACTGGTTTTTGAATGCCAGAAACAACAGATGCATAACTGGTTTCAGTGATGGCTTGGAGTCAGAGATAGGTTTAAGTAGTGTGCTCTTTGTACTTTTAGTTCTTTGTCTTTTTCAGGAGACAATGCTGTATCAAAGTGGTGTGTCCTGCTTCCCTTGTAAGGTGTCCTAGGGAATCAGGTAAGAACTTTTTCTCTTAGGAAGGATTCTGAGCTTCATTTGACACTGTACCAGTTCAAGGAGAAATATTCAGGTTTTAGTTTTGCTGTTCAGGAGAGGTAAAATACAGGTTTTTCACTTTTGCTCTTCATCAAATGCAGAAGTGTTTCCCTACTTGCTTGGAAGGTGAGTTAAGCTCATATCTAGAGAAGCATCTGATGAAGGAGAAGGGTTGGCTCTACAGTGAAAACTGTAACTGTTTCATCCATGCAATAAGTGACAAGAAATAATATGTAGCATATAGGATGATCTTTAGGATCATTAAAACATTAAGCCTCTAACACATCTACAAGAGTTTTTCAGAGATCAAGGCAGTGGAGCTTCACTGGACCACCATGGAAAAGGCTTAACTTAAATTTATTGATACCAATATCCTACTTAATATAAGAATTTCAGCACTTCAGCTGAAGCAGAAAAGCCTCCTCTTGGCTCTTGAGATTACCCTTCAAAGCATCCTACACGAAATGTCAACATTGCATAGAGAAACAACTGTTGCTATTCAACTCACCTCTGAGCACACCTACAATTGCCTTGTGATGACAATGAAATGAGAATGTATTATTCCACTTGTACAGATCAGGGGTGATTTTTTTTTGAGCAGATAATGACACATACTCCTACTGTTTCAAATTATGAGGAGGCGTCAACGTGGAGAGGTATGTGAAAGTAAACCTTCTGTTTGCTCCCCTTACAGAGTGAGCCTACAGAAAACCTTCTGCTACAATGAGGATTTTGAAATGCTGGCTTTCATGAGCAGCAGCTTTTATAGATTTTATATCGGTATCGAAACATGGCACCAGCTTCTTGTTCACTTTTATGTGGAAGTCAGAGTACCAGCAAAAGTCTCAAAGCCTTACATGGTTTAGCCCAGGAAGTTCTGCACTTTTTCAACCCCTATCCTCCTATTGTGATAGCTAAGACAGTGTTACAGATTTTGGGGTAGAAAACTGAGGAGGAAGACTGTACTGATATATTGGGTTCTCTTTTTACTTCAACAGAAAGCAGAATTGTAGAAGACACAGTTGCTGCAACACGAGTGCTATTATACATAATTCTTTTTTCAAGTTTATATATAATCATGCAAAATTTTCAAGGACATTTTACAGATTATGCATAACACCATCTGCCTGTCATGAGAAATATATGTGTTATGTGTCATTAAATTCCTTCATTATATGAGGAGATAAAGGTTATCTCCAAACTAGATAATACCCTTAGTATTAAATATAGGAGAAACTATGTACAGTAAAAGAACACTACAGAGCTGTGTTTTGGATTCAGTTTGAGAATACGATGTTGATATCAGGCTGATGTTTTGATTGGTGCTAAGTAGGCTTATCCTAAATCCAGGACTTTGCCATTTCCCATGCCCTGCCAAGTGAGCAGGTGCACAAGAGGCTGAGAGGGAGCGTGTCTGGGACAGGTGACCTGAGCTGGCCAAAGGGATCTTCCATCCATAGAAGGTCATGTCCAGTATGGAAACTGGGGGGGGAGCTGGCCAGGAGAGGCTGCTCCCAGCTCAGGGACAGGCTGGGCACTGCCCAGCTGGTGATGAGCAGGGGAATTGTGCTTCACTTTTTTGTTTCCCATCTCCCTTTGGCTTTGTTACATCTCTTTTTGTAACCTCCCTTTTCTTTACAATTATTATTCTGTTTTTCAGTATTTCAGTTATGAAGCTGTTGTTATCTCAGCTCATGGATGAAAACAGCTCAGTTGGTCAGAGCATGATGCCAATAACCTCAGCTTGGTGGGTTCACTTCCTGGATGGGCCATTCACATAAGAGCTGGACTTGGTGATCCTTGTGGGTCCCTTCCAGCTCAGAATATTCTGTGATCTGGAAATGAAGCTTCTTCTCCCCATCCCACCAGAGGGGGAGGCAGCAGCTGTAGGGTACTCAGTTGTTGGCTGGGGATTACTTGCATTTCAGCAGGAACCATAATACATTAGAGGAAAACCCAGTATGAGTTTATCCACTGAAAAGACTGAGAATCTGTCAGGGCTCTTGACAAACTGTAGTGCAGTTACATTTTCTCTTACAAATGCACATTACTGAGTTTCTCTAGGGTCACTATTGATACTGACCTTTTTCACTGGAAATGTAGTATATGCCCAGGATGACCTCAATGATAATATCACTGCTGTGAGGCCCACAGTGCAGTGCTTTGCAGTTATGTTTTAAGCTCTGCCTTACTGGCATAATTTTTAAAGCACGCCACTATATTAAGCTTTCAGTCTTAGAAGATTTTCTTTGAATTTTTAAGTTGTTGAGCTAATATATGCCATCTATAGATGTCAATATATGCTTTCCTCTGGCTCTTTGGCTGCTTCAGAGTAACATCTTACCACTGTCAAAGTGTTCACAATTATGACATCTCTCATACTGGTATAGAACTTAAAAAACTTGAGGTGTATTACTATGTGGAAAAATGTACATGTAAAATCCAAGTTCTTTATTTCTTGCCTAATTTTGATTTTCTGTTCTGTGATAAATTCAATTTTTTTTATATTTGCACTAAAAATTTGCAACAGTTTTAAAGCATGTATTAAATTAAAATAAATGGTAATAAACAAGTACATAGTTTCATAGCTGTACTGATACCAATGAATAAATAGTGTTTTGTGTTACTTTTTATTGAAGTTAATGGATCAAAACTGAAGTCAGTGAGACTGGTAACTTTACTTTTGTAAATCTTGGCTCAAGACCTGTATTTCTTGATTCAACTTGCTCTATATTTTTCGTTGAAAGACAGTAATGTTTTAGTGATGGTGTTGGTGGAGATGTAATAATAACTGTGCTTGTTGAAACACTTTTTCAGCTTCCAAGACTTAGTCTGCTGTCCTGTTTTGGAAGGAATAAATGCAAACTGTCTTAAAGCTCTGTCCTTAGAACATGTTCCAGTTGTGTTTCCAGGTAATTTGTTGAGCTCATGCTTAAATTCAAGGGATTTCTGGCAAGATCCCCAGCTCACAGTTTACTTAATTCTTCATCCTGTGCTTACTGATTGATTTATTTTAATTTCCCCAGTTCCAAAGAAGTTACAATACAGCCTTGTTAACTCTGAGCATCTTTGTCAGCTTTAAATGCTTTGTTGTTCAACCTCTAAAGTTTTATTTATTTATTTATCTTTTATTCTAAGTTTTCTTTATATTTTTATCATCATCATTATCTTCTCCTAAATTGCTAATGTACCATTTCAGACTATGTTAATTCAAGCATCCTTCTGTGATTTGTAATTGCAGTTCTTGGATGATTGAAATTTACTTGATCGTACATGAAAAAGCTTTGATAATAGTGAATAATATTTAAGGGTTTTGACAGGGGCTCTGTGTTGTAGTACTTATAATGAAGAAACATTTGACAGTCAAAATATTGATGTACATAGGATTTTCCAGACTGCCAAGTGAGGGCTGTAGGGGTAGGTGGGAATCCACATGGAATGCATGGGCTCCCCCTGTAAATTAAGTTATACTTGTGACCTGAATTCACAGTTAAATTACTGCAGTTTTGTTTGTGTTGCTAGTAGGTTAGATTCCTGTAGAAATTACCCTATAAGCAGAATTGAAATGTTTACGACAAGAGTTATATCCACCAGAATTTACAGAAGAAGGCTCTTTGTTGAACAGGCAGGGAAAGATTTCTTTTGCATTTGGGACTGCAGAAATTGTGAAGCACATAGAAGAAAATCATAGGGAAAAGATTCCTGCTATTAGTCACTCTCAATCTTGCAAAAATATTGGAGGACTTGCAAGAACATAATATGCTGAAAAAAAGGGACAGGATTTTATAGAACAGGTTATGGCGTGATTGGGGTTTTTTTTGGTTTGTGCAGGAAGTTCATCACAAGGTTTGTATGAAGAACAGAGTATACATAAATAGTGCTCTTAAGATAGTTTTGTCATGGCTGGTATATCAGGGATTCAAAATCTGAGTGTCTGAAGGATTAAGTGTTTAGAACTGAGTGCTGTAACAGCTGCTTGGTGCAGAAGAATAACCGTAACAAACATTCATATTTTCTATTTTTAATTTTTTCCAACATTTGCAAGAGGAAAGTCTTGAAAATAAATGAAATGATAAAAGATATGGAACATGACCAGAAAGAAATGTGGATTCTACAAGAAGTTTAGCTGTAATAATATGTTAGCAGTAACAATTCTATATTTAAAGAGGGCTCAAGCCTGCAGTGAAAACCATACTTTCTCTGCTATAAAAATCTTCAAAATCTTAGCAATGTCAATCTGTAAAACTTAGGTAAGGTTTTGTAAGGCACAGAGAATAGAAGCAAATTGTTTCAAATCCAAGAAAAGATAAAAAAGGAAGGAGGAAGCTTTTGTCACAGCCAAAGATGGACACAGATGGAAAGAAAGGTTCAGCGTTGAAATGAGGAAGGGAACAGAAGCTGGGGCAGGTAGGTTGGATTTGCTCTGCCATGGACACAAAGCTGTAAAAAGTACTTCAGGTGCAAATTGACATAATTTATGCAGAAATGACATTCGGGCCAGCTGCAGGCAGGGAGTGATGCTTGATGTGGGCAAATGCACATGTTACAGTAGTGTAGTTAATTGAGTTCCTTTCAAATGCTTGTTCCTCTTTTATTTGCCTCTTAAAGGGAAAGTTACTGTTCTAACCTAGATTCACACTATAAACACCCCTGTAATAGTTTAAAAAAACTGTTCCTTTAATTTAATTTTAGCATAGCTGATTCTTCAACTGGTAACTAAATAAAAACATTGCACTATGAGCATGTGAAATCAGGGTTTAGTTTCTCTTTGGAGAAATAAAATTTAACAGCTCTGAAGCTTTTGTGTGTGGGCAGAGGGTAGACTTCACTTTAGGTCAGAATTATGAATGTCTTTTTTTACATACTTTTTGGTATTTGGTACACTTATAATTCATTCATTTGTGTTTAAGTACAGTAAAGGCTAATGTACCCTAGGTTTTATGGGGAGTTGATACAAACTGAAAAAAAATCAGAATATTGGCAGTTATGTCCCAAAAGTAACATACTTTTTTTCATCTAACTACCTCATACTGATTTCATATTACAATTGAGCTACTTAATTTGGGCCTGTCTATCCTAAAATGCCCTTAAAAGTTCTCATTTTTGTTATTTTTCTTCTGACTGTTTTGTTTTCTGTTGCAAAAAAAATCTGCAATTTCTTTCAATTCTAGGTTTACTTGCAGACTGGTCATTTTAATAGGGAAGTTTAAATTTCTTGGTTTTTAATTTTGGTTTCTAATTTCTTTTTATGAAGACAAAGTAGCTAATGTGTATCAGGAGAGGCACAATTATAATAACAAGTCTTTTTTTTCATGGTCATCCTTAACACTTCCACAACAATTATGTGTTATGTTGGAAACTGAGAGGCTCAGAAAATGGAGGTACAGCTCAATGAATGTGATCTTGCGCGATGCTTGACAAAATGATAATGGCTGAGTGACACTTGAGCCTGTCTCTGGAGTTATGATGTGGGTACCACACCAGGGAGTATTGGTGGTCAGTAGTGGTGCTGGTAACACTCTCTTCCTCATCCTAGAGGACTTCAGTTTTGGCAAACTGTCTAATATCTGGAAGCTAGATCCCTAAAAATAAAATAAAAAAAAATTAAACCCCCCACGCCTTTGGAGCTCTAGGATTAGTCTGCTTTGTCTAAATCTTGCCCTACATCACTTTGTGAAATCCTCTCCCATGACTCAGTCAATCATTACCACAGTCTCTCAATTCCTGTTCAGTGATGTTTTCATGTTTTATACCACTGATTGTCCTTCTTGGCTTATGAGATTTTAAGTCCTGGATTTTTCTTTTGCAGCAGCATTTTAAACATCTTTGCCTTAATCCTTAAACTTTCTCTTGCACAAAAAAAAAAAAAAAAAAAAAAATCATGGTTTAGAGATATTGCAGTTTTTGGAAAAGAAAGAGAGCATAAGAAGCTAACATCAGGACATTGGAGTAAAAGAAAACTTGAATGTCATTCTGTACAGAAATAAAATTTTACTATTAATTGCACATTTTATTTTCATTTTGTTCTATCACTACATGAATTTAGCAAGCAAGCATCTTGGCATAATCTGTCCTTTATGATATGGTTACACCTACAGAATTTCCTGAGAATGAGGTGGGGTCTCCCTTGTGGAAGGCTGCTTTCAAAAAGTAGTGGAAGAGATGCATCTTATTATTCATTATCATGGTTTAAAGCTGAGATGGACAACATAGTCTAAAGGTTTCTTTACTTATTCCTGTATACAATGAATTGTACATTTTTTTCCCCATTACCAGGGTGGAATGACACTGTTTCACTACTGTTAGATCAAGGCTAAGACTTCACAGATCTGTCAGGCTTCCTTTCAAATATGAACTGACTTCAGCCTCTGCAGTCATCACTTCTAGTTTCTGTGGAGTGAAGGAAGAAATGCTTCTTTTTTCCACTCCACTTTTCCAGTTGCCTATGTATTCTGCATTCAGTAAGCTGCAACACACTTGCCACACAAAACTAGGTAAGGTGCAAATGAAAACCACCAACAGCACTCAAACAGCTCGGGGGGCTCATGTGGCACTCCAGACAAAGCCTTTTCTTTCTGCTCAGGGGTCAGAGGTAGCCATTTTCTGAGTGGGCTTTTATACCTGTACAGAGGTGCAGTTCCTTGTGAGTAGTTTGATAAATTACAGTATTTTTACAACAACTGAAGTGTCAGTAGCTGGCTGATAGTCCAAAAATTTGTTCTGCACCCTGCTCTTCATTTAAAACTATAGAATATATTGCCTTTTTTCAGATTTGTTTATTACAAAGCTCTGATGTTTTCAGGCAATCTACCAAAACAATTCAATAGTCAGATTTTTAATCTGGAGAATCCTTTGTCCATGAAAGTACATCTCTTTATCTTCTCTTAACTAGACTGCTAGAGCCCTTTAAATGCTGGTGTTGGTAGAATGTGTGGCAAGGGCTTTTCTTCATCAAAGTAATATTTCTTTTAACACTGGAAACAAAGCGTTCAGTGGGGAGAAAAGAGTCAGGAAAAAAAAATCTTTTTGCTAGCAGGCCTACAAACCTACCTAACCATAAATCTCCCAGATGATGGCTTTGGCAGGTGAAGCTTTTTTAATGGTCTCATTAGGATTCTATATATGAATCTTACTCCCAGAAAGAGCTATTGCTTCTCTTTGCTGGAGAGAAGCCAACTTTGAAGCTGTGCTTCAGGTCTTTGGGAATCTTCTTTCTTGAGGCTCTTTGTGCAAAAGGAGTTTTGTGGGCTGCCTATAAATGAGAGTTCTGAGTGTGTTCCTTTGGAATACTTTGTATGGAGATGCCTGCCTTGAAACAGGTATTTTCTTCCTGTCTGCTTCTCCAGACAGGATCTCACTGAATTTATTCAGACCATTCATCTTCCCTCTAGCAGGTCGACATGAAGTATTCATTTATTATTTCAAGGCAGCTGCAAATCCATCACAACAAGAGAGAGAATGTAGAAAGAGGGGAATGGAAAAGTTGCATGATGTCCTCAAGGTCATAACCAGAGCATGAGGTGGAAACTGGATGCAGGTGGTTTGACCTGGTGATGTTTCTCATCAAACACACTTGCACCAAGTGAAACAACTGAACCCAAACTAATAATAAGCCCTCAAAATTTTATTTGATTAATACTTCTTTTTAAATCCTCTATTATGGCTGACATTCAATATGTTAAGTAACTGGATTTGTAGCTTCTGCTTTCCATGAGAATTTTTTGACTGGAAAAATATATTTAATGAGTTATTAAGGCCTATTTTTCTCTTATGTGCTTCTCAATTAAGTTAAACTGAAGAAATACTTTAAAAAATAAGATACCACAATAATAAAATTAAGAGTTTTAAAATGCCGGACATAAGATGAAAGCAAAATTTACAGTAAATACATGTTACTTCAGTTATTCTTCAGTGATTGAATGAGAAATCTGATTGTGATATAACTGGAATTAATGGTGAGACCAAAGCTTCAGGAGGGATAATGAGATTCCATCATCATTAACAGAGTGGAAAATCCTGCTAGGCAACTGACACGTGACTTTGCTTCTAACTCCATTAGGAAAATACACCATTTTTATTTAGTGAATTTAATAACAATTAGGGCTGAAAGTGCAAATCAGATGTTTGAAACATCCTGAATTGGAATGTGCCAAACACAGAATGTCATATGTGAGGTTATATTGTGGACCATCCCTGTTCTCAGCACTGTAGATAATTTTGCTTTCCACTCTGTCAGTAGAGCATTTTTCACAAGTGCTAATGCTCTGGTGTTACTATCTATGCTCCTCATTTTCTCCCCAATATGTATATTAACAGATGGGAGAGGAAAGGCAGCTTAATTACATCTTTTTGATCCAAGGAATCTAAATGACAATTAAACTTGCTTAAGTGAAAAAGAGCAGTATAGTCATGCCTTTATTCTCATAGCTCTGTTCCAGTTGAAATTATTCATGTATCATCTTATTTTTTGGTATCCACCAGCAGACTTCTTCAAAAATTCCTCTTTCTGGAGGATGCAATGCACAACATTTTCCCATTATAGTTTTCCCCTCCTGGAACTGTTCCCTATAATTCTAAAAAGAGCATCATTCTTAAACTCAGAGAGATGGTACAAAAAGTCTTCAGCAAAGGCTTCTATTTTCTTCTGCAAATCAATGGAATGAAATGCAGAACAGTAGTTTGAACCAAAATGCAGGGTGCTATCATTATGATTTTCTTGCAGAACACTGAAAAGCTTGATTTTCTTCATTGCACATAGTTCTAGTGAAGTGACAAGAAAACCTCTTGTACTACAGATAACCTAGATTTGTCATAATTCCCAGTGTGTCTCCCTGGCACAGTGGCACGTACTTTATTCACTTTTCCTGCTGCGAAGGGAAAGTAAAAAGAACAACTATAAGTAGGTAGCAGGAAAAAAAAAAGGGCCTCAGACATTTTTCAAATTATAATTTTAGAGCTGTGCATTAATAGGTGGTAGAAAAACAATGAAATAATTTAAATGAAAATTATTTTAATAAAGAAGTTATTCAGTGATGAACTTGCAGGTGAGCAGAGAGGAGATGGAGAATCTTTTAGACCTTGAATGTAAGCAGTCACCTTTGGGAGGACTTAGGACTTCCTCAAAAAGCAGAGTGGAACCTGGACCAGGGATCATGAGCTGTAACCATGTCCCCTCACCTTCTGTGTTATATTTAATAATTTCTCTGGCTATTGTGTGTTTTGTGTTTGTGCTCACATTGGGCTGCCACAGGAGGAATTTGTAGGGAAGAATCAGAAAAATAAGCTTCCTTTTCCAAAGTACAGCCCCTTTCTCTCCCCCATACTGATGTCCCAAATTATTCACCCATTTTAAGCTTTATAAATAATTTCCCTTTTTTTTCAGTTTTTTCTTATAGAAAAATTATCCTGCACTGTTCAGGCAGTTTCCTCAGAGCATTATCTGCTGTATTTCAACTGTCCTCAAGTCTGACTTTCCCTAATGTGTGACCGAAATCTGAATAATCCTGTTTCTCTCTTGAGCCATGCACACTTGGGATGGCAAATGCAGGTACCTTACGTGTTTGCAGGAGGAAAGGGATGCCACGTGGAAGAGGAGTCATGGAGGGAGACCTGCAAGCAGTGCATTGAGTCTGTAAGCAAATTTCTTGTTGGCTTTTGTAGGCAGTCTGGGAATGCCATGGTAAATCTAGACCCAGATCAGCCCAGGACTTCATGGCTGTGCAAGATGTCAATGGATTTCACTACCATCATGCCTAAGAGGTGACAGAGATGCTGCTTTGAGAGGTACATGTAACAGAAACAAATGAAGAAAGGTGTTTCTGTCCTCCATTTCAAGTGGAAAAACTCTAAAGGTGTCTTTTGTTAAGAGATCTGAAAGTGCATTTGCACAGCCAGTTCTATATTGTCATCATCATTTGATGGAATGGAAAAGTGAATATTAAATGTATTTACCCTAACTCTAACGTTACCATTTAAAAGTCTTTCTCTAAATATCTATTCTGTTTTTATGAGATCCTTACTTGTAAGCATTTTAACCACTAAAATGCAGATTTATGGGAATGTCAAGATGCTTACTTTTAATCCATAAATTAGGTAAACTCTTGTCAAACCTGTTAATTCTTGAGAACCTATGTTGTATGATGTTGGTCATCATTTGGATGCAGAAATTTCACATCCATGACTGATATGGAAGAATATTAAACTCCAGAATTATTATGAAGTATTTTGATTAATGGAGTTTATGATGAGAATTTTTGGAATTCACAGTTCTGTATGGCAAATGTGCCTGCCCAATGCAGTTCACAGCTCTGTGCCTGTGTGCATGAACACCAGGACACCCTAAGGCTCACAGGGCTGCTCCAGCATCTGAAATTGAGTACCTGTGCAAGAAACTTATTCAAGGAGGGATTTGTGTACTATATGTTGCTATGTGTGGTTTTATCAGTATGCTCCCTTTTTTCTATTGGTGTTCCATTTTTCTTTACGGCTGGTTATATGCTGTCCAATATTTTATACTTTATTTCATAATTTCTCTATTTATAGATTAATTCAAACTTAGCAAAGATGCAGGAAGCCAATTTAAATGGAGATAAACACTTAGGTTTTAAAAGACTTGCACTCAAAGTGTGGCTTCCTTCAGTAGGTAGTGTTCCTTTATATAAAGTGCTAAGTAAAGCCTGTCCAGCATTGCAATAAAATTCAAAATTCCAATGATGCTGCCCTCATTCAAAGCCTATTGAAACAAATGGAAATCTCCTACTAATTCCAGGAGCTCAGACCAAGTCTTTCAAGACAGTGTGTGAATATATGTACCTCTTCAGATGTGTTAAATTTGTCTGGGCTGACATTGCAGAATGACCAAACATAATTGATATATTTTCAGAAGATGGAACAGCAACTACAGTCTTGGTATTTGCATTAAGGGTGAGCAGATCTTATGACTACGTGGCATCTCAAAATCTACTTCTAGCTTTGGAAGAGTTGCAAAAATAGTTGTGGTTTGCAAAACCTTCTCCATGTTTTAATTTATTCCCTTTCCAAAGTTATTATGAACAAAATTATGAAAACAATATGTAAAAAGGACCCACCAAAAGGAACAGAGGTGCACATAAACCCTGGAAGCTACTGACCTACATGCACTGTTCTGAATTTTTCCCCCTGAAATAGATTGTATCTTTTCACCACACATCTTTGTTTTTGGTTTTTTTTCCTAATAGCATTCTTATTTTTTTTCCACTTTGGTAACTCTCTTTTCACCCTGCTTGTTCATTGGGTAATGTTTTAAAAATTTCTTTTTAATCTGAATCACTTAAGCTGAAATATTTCAAATGAACAAAAAGAATTGGGAGTTATCTTGTTTAAATATCGCCTCAGATGAATGTTCATTACTTATGGCTAGACAGCATAAAGGTACATGAGAATAATTACGGATTATATCTGGTGTTAGAAAAGATGAAGGGGGAAAGAAAAGGTTTTTTGCAACATTTTTTACATTAAAGGAAAACCAAACTATTTGGCTGTTCATGGTCCTGTATCACTATTTTATCTCAACATGTTAATACCTGGGTCGGGGTCTGTCTGTGTGTTCTTGGGAATCCCTGTGGTGTGTGATTTGTATTCCAGCCATTCCTACAGGATACAAAAGGTCAGGGAATAATCTCAAACCTTTCTGCACAGGTAACATCAGCACAGGTACTGACTTTGGAAAATCTTAGTAATAAGAATGAGTGGTGCAGGCAGTTTGAGTGAAATCTGGGAAAGAGGAAATGGCTTCTGTTCAATTAGGTCATAGATTAAAAGCTGTAAACCCAAGTGAATTCTCAGATACTAAATACAATACCATAATCCTATAATCACATTAAGCAAATAGTAGATTTTTATGCCAGAGGAAACCGTGAGGAATGTTAAATTGGATCTCCTGTGCAGCAAAGAGCTACACTTTCCTCTGAACTGGGCTATGTCTTCTGGTTTCCAGAATCTGGAAACAGTACTTTGTGATTAAGTTGAAGCAAAATTCATATTTAACATCCCAGACATTCCACATGAGTTGAAAGTAAAGCCTTTCTTTCCTATACATGAGTTGATCAAATTATCATGAATGTAGATAATAAAACTACTTTCCTCATCTCCTCAGGGCCAAAAAAGCAATTAGCCACCGTGCTATATATAAACAAAAGGACCATGAAATCTTCTAACTTATAATCACATAAATAATGAGAGCCTTGCTAATAAAATTATATAAAATGTAAACCCAAATTCTTTGTATGAATAGCTAAAAAGCCATTGACAGAATCACATTTCACCTTTAACCAAAAGGACCACAGCTGTGCAGACTCCATTAACATATGGTCCCTAATCAGAGGGTGGATAACAAAATTACTGCCTTGTGTCTCAAAGGAGAGTCACTTCAGTGCCATGGTAGTTACGATATTCACAGGTAAATCTGAATTTCCCCTTTAGGAAAAAAAACCCCAACTTATTGAGCTGCTTAGAATCTCAGTCATCAATGAAAGGAAGAAGAAATCTAAGTGAACAGAAAGGACAGAGTGGGTTGGAGTAGTGTTTGCTTTCCCTGCTTCACAGTGCAAATCATGGCTGGACAATTTTCCTGGCAGTTTCCTGTCTCTGCTCCTGAAACTCCAACCCAAACTTACTGTGACAACTTGGCTGGGGCTTGAAGTGTTATTAGGGCGCGCCATCTCACCTTTGAGTAATCATCTCAGTTCAGAACAGTTTTAATTAGTCTTGGTGTAGCCTTCAATCAGTAAAGAACAAGAACTTTTGTTGCTTATTCCTTTTAGGGTTGTGGAGAAATATGCTGTAGGGGTACAATGGATTGATGGATGTTTCTTTGCTCCGCTCTTTTGAGATTTTCTTGAGATGTGGGTTAAATTATTCACATTTTTCCCTGAATGTATAATTAACTATGACTTATACTGAGATTTCATTGCACGGTAACATAATGCCAGTTATTTTTATGTCAAACATATGTTTTTCATAGCGGTTTAGATAGTTGTGGGTTGCAGTTAGAGATTTCTACCATGCAGTTATCTCTTAGATTTATGTAATAGCTTGTGCAGAGGTGTTTTTTTTTTTCCAACTTAAGCTGTGTCAGAAGAGATAAAACCTGAATTTCAGGTATTAGAATTCTTTAGGGAAATCTAGGCTGTGTTTTTCTTCCTCTTGATTTTATTACTCTTTCCTGTAAAATTTAATTTATATTATATAAAAAATACAATTTATACATGAATTCTTAGGTTTTTTTGGCCAGATATTTTTAAGTAAAAAAAAAAATAGGTAGCAGTAAAACTCAAGCAGAAGCGCAGTGACACTCTTCCATTTTAAAGCTTTTCTAATAAAATTGAACTTCAGATTTCTATCCCAGGGAAAAGGTGACCTTTTAAAAACCAAAGTAGGTAAATAGATCTTATTCTAGCTGGAGTGGAGAAAGCTTTCTAAAATAAAATGGAGCAAAAATCAGTGGCACTGTGGATGTGTAAGCCCAGACTTATGCAGCCTGCAAGTACTTTCATGCTTGTGTGCTCTCTGGCTGAGTGTCCTGGGTGACCACTCAATATTTTCTGCTTTTCCTTGAGTCATGAATGCACAGCACTGCTGTTTGAAATGGGGCATCAGAAGTCTGGGAATTTGTGAGGAACCGGGGAAATTGCACAGGAGGGGAAAACGCGGTGGCAGGATGGAAAGGCAGAGCTATTGTGATGAAATGTCTGAAATGTTAAACTCTTATCTCACAAACACACATATGAATGTTAATTTGAGCTGTAAGTCTATTACACAGCACATCAATTTATAATCTTATTTCCCTAGAAACCTGCTTAATTAGCTGAGCATTTGGGGCCTGGTGTTGCTCTGTCAATTTGTGCAGTCAAAAAAAGGCTCTGTGAGGCTTTACATGAAATCCCGGTATTTTTCATCTGGATTACATTTGGACTGGTTACCATTGGACTGAGTTTGGCTCAGAATCTGCAGTTAAAAAATTGTTTTCAGCTCCTTTTAATTCATAATAGTTCCCTTAGCCTTTAATTTACAGTGAAAGCTTTACACAGTAAAGTATTTTAATTATTTTGTATGAAGAGTAGCTGCAACCAGAGTTCCAAGTGATTTGCCTGAAGCAAGATCATGATTGTCAAAGCTAGGACTAGAATGCAGAGGAACACAGCTCCCATTCTCATGTTTCATCTACTGTATGCAGTGACCCATGTGCATTTTTTAGCACATTTTTCAGCACGTTTTTTCTTATATGTAGTAGAGGAAGAATCACAATATAGTTCTTGATAAATGCACCAAAAATATACTTTTGCTTTTAAGTCTTAATAATATCTCAATACTGCAGTGTAACAAAGCGTGTTATTATGTCAGTCTCATGCAAAGATATGATGTGAAGTCCTCTCTGCTTGAAGAACTGAAAAATATGTGTTTTCTGACTGGAAAAAGTGCTTTAATTCAGAAGACCCACTGTCAGAAAGTCAATTTTATTCTTCTCTCATGGTGAGGCTATTATGGACAGAAATACCAGGTCACTGGTGAGAGTTCTCTGAATAGAATATCACAAAAATATCTCAGGAATGAATAAGCATGCATTGATTTTAAATTCTTAACTCACACAGTTAAGAACTCAGCTGTTATACTATGAAATATCGGTCCTTTTCCCAGGTAAGGTGATTTCAAAACACAGACTGATTGTATTGGCCAGGATCAACCAGCAGTCCAACATTTGTAGTAATTTTCTGTGGAATGATCTATGTTTTATTTCATTAGTCATCTCCAAAATGAGCTGGAATAAGACACCTCCTCCACCCAAAAAAATCAAAACAAAACACAAACCCACAAGAAACCCCAAACAACCAGAAACCAAAAGAGAAGCAAGATAAATGGAATATTGTTAGGAGCAGGACAATATCTAGAACATCTTTGAGAGATTAATGCAGAAGTAATGACAAAGGTGTAACATAAATACAGGAAGGCACACTCTATATTAAAAGATGGATGTCACTTAGAAGTTGTTTAGCACTAATACAGAACTCTTGGTATTGGGAAGATGTCATTTTTTTAGTCTTACCCACTTATCTGGAGATGTCACTCGTTCCTCAACAGTACCCACACCACTGAGACAGAAGTTGTTTTTCCCTGGATACTTACAAAGCTGAGAAATAGATCAAAACTGTATAGTACAGAGGAGTTTATTGCAAAGTTCAAGCATTGGAATGAAACTGCTGAATCACCAAACCATCACATTTTTGCTCTGAGATGCAATCTGGAACACAGACATAATATGAAAGAAGTGAATGCTTAGTAGGCTATTTGGAACTTTAGGAGGATTTCCAAGCCTGAGGTAGATAATGTCTGAAATAATTAATCATTCATTTCAGGTATAGAAAGCAGAGCGTCAGCTCTCAGTGATAGTTCTTCTGGCAGACACTTGGCTGAATAAAATTGAGAGAAGTAAAAGTCCCAAAGCAAAATGAAGGCAGCATCATACTGGATAAAGGAGCTGAAGTATATAATGATCAGGTTCAAGCACCAGTGAAAAGAGCTGCCATTTCCCATATGACTGATGATTTTCCCCTTCAATCTCCCTCTCTGAGCTCTGTGCTTGTCACTCAGCAGAGCTCAGCCTGCTGCACATCCTCTGCGTGGCTCTCAGGTGTGTGCATGAGGTGAGGGGTGCTCAGGGCAGGGCTCTCTGCTGGTTCTCAGCTCTGTCTGCCAGAGCTGCTCAGCAGAGATGAGCCTGGCTCACTTGTGAAGCCCATTCAGCAGGAGGGTCAGGAGACAGAACCAAATATACGTTGACATTCCTGCTTAAGAAAGCAGGAAGTGGTTTCTGTGTTATTTGGTTCATTATTGCTGCTGTGTGCTGTGAGGCTGCCAAAAGAGGCAGGTTATTGTTGATTTTTGTTTGCCATTACAATAAATCACTGTTTGCAGTGGCTGTACCTCATTTTGTAGCCTCTGGTGTCAGTCTACCTTGCTCAATTTCCTATTTTCTCCTTACAGTGTCCTGTTTTTATTTTCTAGGTTTATAGTTTGTAATAAATACTCATTCCAGGGCCCTTAACCAAACTGAAATGCACAAATGTGGAACTATGTTAGTACTACAGGAGACTGGAATAGCAGATTTGGATGCTCTAAGAAATTCTCTTGGTAGGACTTGGACAAAATACAACAGATGGTATATAGACAAGCTTTTGGGAACTAATCAAAGGGATTTTTCTTTGAAAGCTCCAACTTCCTCAGTAAGAAAAGCACTGAAGCGTATTAATTCCTTATTGAGTTCCCCTCTTTAACCTTCTTTAGCTTAAAAAAATTATATAAAAGATCCCAGAGTGCCTAAGAACAGGTATTTCCATCTGAGATGAACCATGGATGAAATTTAATTGTGGTTAAAAAGTAATTGTGGTGAAAAGCACAAGAAAAATTTTACTTAGAGTGCTATTGGATAGGTAGGAGTGGAGTATGTACTGAAAAGTCCATCTGGGGTCAACAAGCATTCCATTTAAGTGAAATCTAAAAGAGTTTGAACTTTTTATTTCAGCAGATTGGAAGCCCCAAGGGCCTGTCTGATTGCTTTGAGAAGTTCAGAACAAGGAAAGAAATTTGCCGTTTCATTAAAGGCTGATATATAAACAAAGATGTATAAACTAGTCTTGGATGAATTTAAAGTGGAAATTAGAAGGAACATTTTGGATAAAATAAAATAAAATAAAATAAAATAAAATAAAATAAAATAAAATAAAATAAAATAAAATAAAATAAAATAAAATAAAATAAAATAAAATAAAATAAAATAAAATAAAATGATAAAAGGAGTTTAGGATGGACCTTGGCTATTTTAGTAACAACACCTGATGACATGTCCCTGTTTTTGTGGGCAAAAGAGCTACTGTATCCCAGCTGGCACTCAAAAAGCAGAAAATGGCTTTAGGTCACTGAGAAGTTCTTTGTAATGTTCTTGATCCTGTGCATGGAAGGAATAAAAAATGAAGATCAATACAGTGCTCGTTCTTAATTTCATCATTTAGAAACTGTATGAAGTGCTTCCTCATGGGACCTGTTAAGGAATATAATATATGCTGTAAAACTATATCGTCGTTACTCTTGAGAGGATTTTCCATCACATGACACTAAAAATATCTCTGAATCCACAGTTGATGAGTTTAATTACTCATCAGCTCTTTACATTACAATTCATTACCCTGAGGTAATAAAGATAAAATAAAGCATTTGGATGCCATTGTGCCATTGTTACAGCGTGTTCAGCAGATTGTCTCTAATCAGTGCTGCTTGTGTTTATGCAGCATAATTAATAGAAACATGAGAGCACTGTCCTGAACAAACCAATTTTAACCGGTGCCCAAGCTGCTACTTGTCTTTCGTTTCCTACTGCTTTTCTGTAGGATGGCTATTTCATCACAGAGTTTAATGAATTATATTTGTTGATCTTACATTTTAAAGTCACAATGTAATTTTTTGCTTGTGATTATTTTATTTTATAATAAAAAAATACGCCCCGACCACAGTAGTTCTGGCTGTAGTCCGTTCTACACAACACTTGATTACTAAAATTCTGACAGAAATCAAATTTTAGATAATAAAGGTCTGAAGAAATCAACATTGTATTACAAGTAGTGAGTTCTATTTCAATATATTATGCATAACTAAAAAACTTTGTAATTGGCAAAGTTATTTTGAGTGTTGGTGACACCTGTGTTGTGTATTATATCTGAATTGAAAGTGTATAAATGGTAACCCCAAATCGTTCCTGATTACTAGAAGATTTTGACCCTTTACTCAAAATCACAGAAGACTGTAGTCCATAAATTAGTTATTTTTAGCCCTGTTGTTATCATAAATTGCACACCAGCTGTCAGATACCACTAGCACAAAATTGCCTTTGTGATATGGGCCCCTTAATGGATGTAAAGGCAGTACCCCAAATGATTTGATCTTATTTAGTCCAAGACACTTTTTTTGGTCCTCATTTTCAGAACAAGAAATTAATCAAATCTCAAATGTCTGGAAGAGAAACATCAATTTGGGAAGCACCAAAGCACCTGTGGACCTCTGGGGGAAAGACCAGTACAAAGCACATAAGAACTGGAAACAGGACCATTTCTACCATTACTAACACTGGTCAAAACATGTCTTTTGTGATGGAATTAAGAATTTTCTTTCCTTTCTCAAAAAACAAAATTAAAAAAATCAAAGGCAGACCAGCAGTATCTGATGCCCAGGGATTTAATAGTTTAAATAATCTATTTTAGAAAATAATTTAGACTAACTTTCTTGCCTGTGCAAGCAAGAAAAAAATATTTTTAATTATAATATTAACGATCATTAATAATTGTATTAATATTTATTAATTATAATCCTTTTCAGTCAGGAGATGACTTTTCTTAGACGTTAATTTATTTGCCATAAAAAATCCTCATTTTTGAGGGCAGTATTCTTGCTGTTGCCCTCAGCAAGCATGTGCTTACCAATTAAAGACTGACCTGGTCTACCCTTCTTGCTGTTTCAAGCAGTGTTGTTATTATATAGCATTTATTCTGTCACTTTCAGCACTGGAATCAATAGCTGTGATCACAGCCAAGGATGTTACATGACTATATGACCCAGATATACAAGTCTAGGCCAAAAAAAAAAAGAAAAAGCCCTGACAGTTTGGAGAGCCTCCTATTTTGATTTAGTTTGCTCCAAGAAAAGTATTTTCTGGAACAAGTTGAAGAATTTGGAACTTCCCTGTGAAGCCATGGGATAGTTGTTCTAATCCAGGCTTCCTGCTCCCTGCATGGTGAGCACGTGTAAGGGGGTTTCATTAAAACAAAGTGGAAGAGTCCTCACTGCAACAGAGCAGAGAAATCTATTTTTCAGGTTTTTGCATCATGGCTCAAGGCATGAATGATGTATGTTATGGAAAATATTGGGCCCAGAAGTGAGCTGACCTTATGTGCCCTATTGTGTTTGAAAGATGAAGGGGATGCGTGACCACTATAGATGTACTAAATACTAAAGAATTATTATAAAACATTAATTAATCTCTTAGTGCTCCTAGCCTGTTTTATTTGTGCTCTGTAAATTGTGCTCTTTCATTAAGCATTTTCATTGTAAACAAGGTAAGTAGTTCTGTTTAGGTTACATAAAAGGTGATGACAGGAGTCTTTGCCTGTGCCTTTCTGTGTGATGCACTCATGCTGAAAGGCCATTATTCTGAGGGCTGAAGTATTGTGGCACATGGAGAAAAATCTGGAATATACTTGCTGTGGCTGACACAGAAGTGCTATTTTGAGACATTGTTATGGTTTAATTATGTAATTTAATTTATTTTATGAAGTCAATATGCTGACTTATCTAAGCTAGATCACAAAGAGCTCAGCTGGGCACTGGATGTGACAGAGCTTTGTTCCTAGGGTCATACAGACTGAAGGGAATCTTCTTCTCCAACTGCCCACTTTTCATCTTAGTCAAGTTCACTGCTTTGGATATTTCTGTAGGACACTGAATTTTTGCCATTAAGCATTTACTGTCTTTTACATAAATGATTAGTTCTTATCCTCAGGATAATTCTGCCATGATCCACGTCACAATTGCAAAGGGCTTGAATTGTGGGGATCCTTCAATTTCTGGTTCAATATGCTCCAGACATTGCTTTTTCAGTTGTCTGCCCTACTTCTTGCCTAAGCAGTATTATATGTGTTAAAATAAATTTATGCAGTCACTTAGGAAAAATGTTTTAGAGCATGATGAAATGCTGGGATTTCATATACTGGCCATTAATATTTTCAGGAGTAGGATTAAGGCCTAGTGAAACTCTTGAGTTTGTTCCATGTGTTTTCAAATACAGGCAGAAGTGGGTACAAATGACATAATTTCTGCTTCAAGAGCAGTATCTCGAGTGAATTATTTCTGTTTAGAAGTGAAATATTGCACAAAAAGTGCTTCCAGAATATAAAGACTCAAGGTTTTTGGCACAAAGATCAGGAAAAATGCAATGCTTTCAAATTATCGGTGAGCTCAGTAGTTCTTAAATTTTGTTTTCTACAAAATTTAGATTCTCAGGCTTAAGAATATATCAATAACAATAGACATTGTTACAGTGAATTATTCTATCCCCTCAATTGAAGCAACAGTACATGTCAAGTCTCTTTGATCCCAAGGAAAATCCGTAGACCCTCCGTGCTGATAGGATGGCTGCCTGGAGAAAGAAGTGGAAACCACACTGTGAATTTAAACTATGACTTGGGGAGGTAATTTCCCTGTTTCTATGAGCTTGTTTTTCTAGCAATGTCTTTACCCAAGTAAAATATTTTTTGTTCCCAATTAAAATACATTACAGACTTTTCTATTTCTGTTCTATGGCCCCTCAAAAGTCTTCAGCAATCGAAATGTTCATCATGCAGTACGAGCACTCAGGATGTTGAGACATGGGAACACAACAATTATTTCAAGTTTTATTTTCTTTTATGATTAGAGGATATGATTTATAAAATTATTAATAACAGACAGTTACATGTGACTAATACTGTTTCATTTCTTCCCATCTGAATGAATTTTGGATATGCAGAAAGGTATCCAGAGGATTCATTCAGGAAAAGAGATGATTCTGGTACAAGGGAGAGAAGCCTGCCCTTGAAAATAAAGTCTGCTATGTGCGTTCACGTGAGTGTGATGTATGGAGGTGAATTTTTTTTTTCCTCTTTGGTTAGGACTTTGTGCTATAGGAAAAATCGCCAAACAACAACTGAAAGAATAAGCCCAGTGTTTTGGGCACTGTTTTTTATTGTAGAAATTCTTGATTTGTTGATATCTTGAAATTAGTATCCTTCTGACTGCAAAGGGCATGTTGTTTTAATACAGATACTCCTTTGAACAAGAACAGGCACATTATTTAAGAACGAAATGGAGGAGGAGCTCCTTAGTAAAAGAGCAAATGAATCCTAAATGCTAAAATTTGTATGAAACTGGTATGAATTAGCTAATATTAGACTGTACAATCACACATTCATTTTGGTTGCTGGGATGTTACAGTAGAACTGCTTCAGGCCATGTGTATAAAGCAAAGCCTCTTCTGTAAATTCATTCTAGGTGACAGTGTTTTTAGCAAGTGACGGTTCTAAATATAGCCTGATGAGTAAAAAAGACATTGCCCTTAGGATGGGCTGATCACATTGCCACGACTTTTTTTTCCCTCTTCTCTATTACCATTTCAAATACCAAAAATAATTTTTTAAAACTCCCCCAAAATAAAAGAAAGGCTCTTTCTCTGGAGGGCTCCTCTTGTAAATAATGATGAAGCCTCATGCGAGGGTGACATAGTTTTGTTTCAGGTTATTTTTTCTCAAGTTGGTGTTCATCTTTAGAAATTATTGGATAGGAAGTGCACAGTACACAGTCAAATAGTGATGAACAAATGCACATATTTACAGTGTCCACGTGTTTGCTGTCTACCTGATGGAGGAGGAACACCCACAAATGGGTGTATTGCAGCCTTCTGAACAGCATGGGCTTTAAAATGAGTAGGCCCTAAGGGAATGATTTACAGAAAGGATGTTTCTAACCAGTTCATTGCAGCTCAACAAAGGTGAACAGAACAGCACTCACAGTGTATTGGCGTTGGAGAATTTTCAAGACACAGTGTGTTATTAATTTGGAAAGAAGTTTCAGAAAATATTCACTTAAGACTTGGACTTGATGGTCTTTGTGGGTACCCTCCAACTCAGAATATTCTGTGAAAAGAAAGCAAGAAAACTATTGTAATTAGTGAAAAAAGATCTATGTTTTTTCCTTGTAACAATTTATAATTCTAAAAATTAACATTGAATATAGTGTAAGTGGCAAAATAGAAGAGACCTGATGTTATTTGCAAAGACACGAGTATCTTTTCACATTAATTATTTGTTATTTTCATTGCAGAAGTGCTACCAACTTTATAAAGTTCCAAGGAAGGAGGGAGGAGTTGGGCCATACACAACCAGCCACAGGTGGTCCTGTGACAAGTAGTGTAAATAAGAAAGTTAAACTTACCTACCTTAGAGACTGCCACTGCTTATCAAACCAAAAATGGCATCCTGTGTTTCAAGTAGCACCCCATGTTTTCCTGCTTTCCAAATGCTTGCCTCTGCCAGGAATCATGTACCATGGTCAGTAAATAAACCTCTACCTGGTCAGGCAGGTTGTAGTGAGGTGTCTGTACTCGGAAATGGTTGCACTATAACTTCTCACTGGAAACAGCAGTGCCCTCTGCAAACTTCCAGGCTCATTTCAGATTCTCTCCAAACTTCACCTGGACTTGGATTTTGGTTAAGCCCTTGTGTTCACACAGAGGTAAGTGCATTGCTGGGTGGGTGTAGCAGCCTTGTTTCACACACTGGGCAGAAACACCAATTTCCTGTAGTGGTTTAAGTTTGCCAATTTACGTTTCTGGCCAAATGCCAGCACACTTACCAAAATTTACTCAATTTTGCTGTGAGATAGGGATTAGGAGTAGGCAAAGGAGGCTCAAACTTTAAAGAATATTAAAAAAGTTTATTAACAGACATAAAAAGAAGAAAACAAGAAACCAGAACAAAACTCTCAGAACACCTCTCCTCCTCCCACCTCTCCATCTCTTTCCCACTGACAACACAATAAGACAGCACTTCAACCTTCAGTCAGTTAACCACCTCTAAAATAGTCTTTTCTTAGTTCATTTAGGGAGAGAAGTTTTTCTTGCTTATGTCATGGACTTCTCCACAAGAAAATACAGGTTTTTTGATCCCAGCCTCACAACAAGCAGCTGCCTGGGAGTAAAAAAATCTGCTTGATGTGGAAGATCCTTCCCACACTAGTAGCCTTCCCACAGCTACTATGTTGGGCTATGATGGTCCATGGGGTACTCTTTTAAGGATGAGTGGTTCTACTACAGCAGCAAAGAAATCCCCTTTTTCCATTACTGGTGACATAAGTCCACTTTACCATCCCTGGGGGCAAGGGACTAGGTCACAACTTCTGTCTCTGCTCAGGCTTCTCCTCAGGCCACAATTGCTTTAGCACCTACTCATCTCTACACAGGTGCCTTGGTTTACCGGATGATATTTCAATCTCTTTGTACCACTTCCTCATGTATTACAGGGAATATTTTAGCTTAGTCCCAACCGTGGCTTCACAAAAGAATTTTCAGCTTCCACATTGAAGCCCTCCTCATACTCCTCCCTCTAGGCATCGGCTCTGCTTCCCTCACTGACTTTAGAGTCTCTATGCTGGATTTTTGTAGGTGTCCTCACTCTTTCTCTCTCTGTGCAGGGGAGGATGGATGTCTGCAAGCTTCATCCAGGCACTGAGAGAGTTAATCTCTCTCTTGGGCCTCTGTGACAATCATATGGTCTCTGCTGGGCTGTTTTAAAAATTTGAGCTGGTCGGCAGAAGCAGTCAGAGCCTCAGTGGCCTTGCTCTGCCAAGCTGGCCCGGCCCGGGGTGACAGAACAGGACCCAGCCCGAGTCAGATGGAGCCAGCCCGGCCCCTGGCAGGAGGCCTGCTTCTCTGGCAGCCACAGGATAAAAGGCTCTTTTTTCCCAGTGTCCCTCTCTTAAATATGATTTTTTATCTCAAAGGCAGAACAACTTTTAATTGGTTTGCATACCTGTCAATACTCAAAACTAGCTGGTTCTGTCTCCCAGGACGGAAGCTGTATTGATTTCTGCCACAGAGGTTACTTCCAAAACTGACCCTTCCTGGGCAAACCCAAGATAATGGGAAATTAAGAAAACACACTAAGGTTCAGCATCATGTATCACATACTGCTTCCCTGCCCTGTCCCACCACTGATCCCTGACATTTCGGCAGAGCCAGTGACTGAACACGGGGGCTGAGTGCATGTTAGGATCAACTAAATTACTTTCCTAAGCTGACACTTTCCCTTTTTATGCCAGATGTACCTTGTGACTTGATGTGTTAATATGTAGGCTTAAGGTTTTCCAGGTTTGGAAAATGAACTGGACTTGTGTTTAATCTCTAAGGGGTATGTGTGCTCTGGTTTGCAATTTGAGCAGCTGCATTTCAAAACTATCTCCTATTTAATTGTATTCCAGCATTTAACTATAATCCTCTGAAGAGGCTATAGAAGAAGACAGATTTTTAATGAAAGACAAAAAAACCCCTTCTTTGTGTATTCATGAGTGTGAACATATGATGCAATCTGGCCTCTACCAGTCTACCTTCTAATTATGTGTCCTCAAAGCTCAGAGATGAAGCCAGAAATAGTAGTAATGATAAACTATTTCAAGTTCATCATCCTAAGAGCAGGAATTTGGGAGCTGTCACAGTACATTTTTTATTAAGTACCCAGATTAGCCCAGTGAACTGTAAGAGAGGCTCTGAGGACAGACTCTGTCATTCCCTGACACAGCTGAAATGTGGCCATTCCCTTCAAGAGCCTGTCAGAGATGTTTGTGTGGATACTCAGCCTCATTTCCACATCCATTTGAAGCTTGTACCTCCTGAATTGCAGCCCCATATGAAAATGTTGGTATGTGGCTCACAGAAGAGGGAAACCAGCAGCTCCTGGCCTGGCAGGATTTTCAAAAGATATGGCCAGGTTGTGGGAGGCAATTCTTCCCCTCTGTTACTCTCTTATGAGACCCCTACCTGGAATACTGTATACATTTCTGATATCCCCAGACAGGTAACTGTTGGAGCAAGTCCAGAGGAGCATCATGAGGTCGATATGGAGACTAAGGGCCTCTGAGGACAGGCTGAGAGAAGTACAGCTGCTCAGCCTGGAGAAGAGAAGGCTGCATGGAGACCTCTTAGCAACCTTCCAGTATCTAAAGGGGCCTACAGGGAAGCCGAAAGACTCTTCATCAGGAACTGTAGTAATAGGACAAAGAGTAATGCATTCAGTCTGAAAGAGGGGACATTTAGGTTAGATATCTGGAAGAAATCCCTGGCTGTGAGTGTGGTGAGGCACTGAAATGGGCGGCCCAGAGAAGTTTTGGACACATCATCCCTGAAAGTGTTCAAAGCCAGGCTGTACGGGGCTCTGAGCATCCTGGTCTAGTGGAAGGTTTTGCTGCCCCTGCCAGGGATGTTGGAACTAAAGGATTTATAAGAACCCTTCCAACCCAACCCATCAGCAACAAGCCTTGCACAGCTCCCAGGGTTTTGCCAGGGTGTGGTACTTGATTCAGCTGGGAATCAGCCTGTCCACAGCTCGCCAGCTCTAGCTGGATTGTGGCTGTGGTGACACATCCCACACTGTCACTGGTGGCTGGGGGGAGCCTCTGGTCCCCTCACAGCGCCCGTGGCTCACCCAGGACAACACCTGGCTGGGCACGGATATGGGAGCAGCCCTGTAGGCACTGTGCTCGCCTGTCCCTGCTGCCTGCTCGGGATTTGTTCACTCCTAATTCTCCACCAGCACAGGGAGAATTCCTGTCAGCTGCCAGGAGAGCCCTGCCTCAAAGGATCCCCAGCTGCCATGGCAGGGACAGCCCACCAGCCTGGCCAACTTTCCCAGTCCCTCAAACAGCCTGGCCTTCCTTCCCTCCCTTCTGCCAGCCCGGCCTCCCTTCCCATCCCTCAGCCATACCTACTGCCCTTCCCATCCCTCAGCCATCCCAGCCTCCCTTCCCATCCCTCAGCCATCCCAGCCTCCCTTCCCATCTCTCAGCCATCCCGGCCTCCCTTCCCATCTCTCAGCCATCCCGGCCTCCCTTCCCACCCCTCAACCATCCCTGCCACCATTCCCATCCCTCAGCCATCCCAGACACCCTGCCGGTCCCTCAGGATGCACACGGCCGGCCCTGCAGGTCCGTTGGCCTGATCAGTTTTGCTGTTGAAGAAAAGCATGAAGGTGCCTGGGATTTCAGCTGACTTCATTCCATCAAGATCAATAAGTCTGCTCATTACAAATCCTCCGAAATACTAAGGGTGACAGAATGTGTTGTTGCAAAAATATAACTCACAACAGAATATTTCACACCATTTTTTTTGTCCTTTTGAGTGGTGTTTAGAAAGCCCACAAAACTTTCTTCCCTGAATTTTCTTTAAAAGCCTAGCTTTCTGCATCTCACTGCTGACAGGCCATGTTGTGATGTGTCAGTTTATGTTGTGTCAATTGCCTCTGGTTATATAATGTGCCATGATATGACTAATGCAGCCCAACATGAGTCACCTGTCGTGACAGCTCTCAAAAAACCTCTTTGCCTTCCCTTTGGAATGGTTTTTGTTGTTGTTGTTTTATTTTTCCTAAAGATGCAATTTTATCCAATTTAATGTTCATTGTTTTAAATTTTTTAAAATTTTACAACAAGATGGTAAGTGGGCGCATATATTCACTATTAATGTATATGACTAAATGATTACTGAGACCTGTAAAAGCATGAGCTGCTCCCACTGCCTGCTGTGAAGGGAGATGATTATAGATCTGCTACAATGCAGCAGTGTACCTGAAGAAAGGCATTATGAACAGGACAGAAATCCCAAGGAGCAGATGGGAATCTAAATGTGAATAGTTATAATCAGGGCTCGTTGTACCAGGAAATTGTATATAAAGTTACGTTGAATTACTAACACCAGGCCATGATTGTGGTGTTAAACTGATAACGGCTCAGCAGATCCATATGTAACATATCAATAGGATATAAAGGCAGAATTTTACCCATTTTCTTTTAGGAAAGACACTGAGCTGCTACCAGCCACTGCTGTCTTATGCCTGAGAGATAAGCGTGGTGCTAATACTGCCAAGGTTGTGGGGTCAGAACCTGTGGGGGTCATTCCAGCTCAGAATATTCAGTGATTCCATAAAAGAAAAAGTTTGCAGTGCTTAGAGGAAAACAGGTAGAGATTTGTTATTTACACCAGGGTAGGTAACCTGTAAATGCAGGTTAATTCATGCCATGCATTTCCTTGTAACCTTTAGCATGTTTTTTTGATTCAGTGGTGCTTTTTTACTATGAAAGCATGAAGTGGTTGTGAGGTTTCTCATTATGTCTTTCCTCCTCAGATAAAACCAGACCTCGTTTGAGTAAATGAATATATTTTTCTCAAAACATGATCTTTATATCAACAAATTTTAACTTTTTTCTTAAAAACTGAATGATTAGTGTAATCAGAAAAGAACTTACATTGTTGCATGCTTCTCAAGTTATACAGAAAAAAAATGTAGGGTTCAAATTCAATAGTCTTATTCAGATGACAAAGTATAATTTCAGAAACTCATGTCTTTCCTATAAATATCCTGAGAAAGCACAAGTAGATTCCAATAAAGAATTACTGAAATCAGTTCAGTTATCTTGCAGAAGTGATGAATCAACCACAATTTTATTGACTACAGAAGTCTGGAAGCGTATATTTTCACAGATTTTTATCATGTACATACTAATTTTTTCCATATAATATCAATAATATTCTTTTGCATCATCTTTCAATAAAATGTTTACTTTCCAGTATCAGTGACCCGTTAGACACAGCATTTCATTATCCAGGAGTGTTTGTGAGTTGTTTTGCAGTTACTGCTCTCTAAAGGCATTATATCCATGTACCTCTTTCTATTTTTATTATTTTTTAAATTTGGTTTTACATCTTTTGTGACTGTGTAGAATTATTTCAGATTGTAAAAAGAGAAACAATGGAGGAATAAGCTTTAAAGCAGATTTGTTTATTAAATCTGTACTATAATAGACTTAGACCTTGCAAATTTTGTGTTGTGCTGACACTGTTCTGAATTTCCTTGTGGTTGGATATGACCACAGACAAGGCTGTAAATACAACCAGAAATCTGTCTTGTCCGTGATATAGATGTCAAATTTTCTAAGTGTGCTGAATCTGCAGAAGAGTTTTTCCCCCACATTCGTGTTGAACACAACGAGGCGCCGTCCTCTGCTATGTTAAATAGTCCGTGAAAATGTGAAACAACACAGCATGACAGCTCTTTAACCACCCAATGCAACAGCTCTTTAACCACCCAATGCAACAGCACCTCTAGATTTATTGCCAATGGAAAGACAGGAAGGGGAAAAAACCCCAAGCAAAACTAATTTATTTATGTACGTGCAATATTTCTCTGTTTGGACTCTCGCAATGTGCCTGGTCTGATGCATTCCTCTCATCTTCTGTTTCTTGTTGTGTGTTCTGTCTGGCACAAGGCAGTTGCAGCCAATGTTTTGAGTGCTGCTTTCAGCAACTGATTGATAGCAATGTAGTTATCAATTCCCATTCTATCATATATCCCATTCTGCCTGTGACATATTTTAGTGTTGATCAAGTCCAGTCACTGCCTTTGGAATAAAATGAACAGAATATTGACACGGTCTCATTCATTATTTAGATACATGTTTAGTGTTGGAGTCCATAAAGCTTAGGATTTTCATCCATTTTACATGACTTTTAGGTCCTGCACTGGCCTTGAAAGAGCACTGCTTATGCTTAAATGTATTCACCCCCTTTTTTCTACATTTTTCTCCGCCTTTCTTATCTGTAGATATAGAAATAAACATTCCTACCTAGCCTTTATTTTTTTTCCTTGTGTGCAGCACTTAAACTTTCTCCAGTCTTACCATTTTTGTGTGGCTAGAAACAAAGCTATAATTTACAATAATAAAAATGTCATAGGTCCTAATTTTTCTCCGTGACTACTAGGAAGCAAATTCCCAACAGCAGGAGTGAGATTTCTCCCTGCAAATATATTAGTGAGTTACTCATGCAAAATATTTACTGATTCCTCTGGTAGTCTCCTCCATAACACCACTTTTACCACTAAAGAAAAGAGCAATGCTGTTAATTTAGAGCTGGAAGAGGCTGTGAAGAGCAGTCAGCTTAGGCAATGTACTTTGTGTACTTTGACAAATATGCTGGTAAAGCTGAACTAACAAACAAGTAAAGTCTTCACTGGTTTTTTTTCAGCCATTGGTAATGACTTGGCATTTGTTTCATTCAGTCCTGGTCACCGCTGTCTAATTTAATATCCATCCAATTTGCTGGTTTCAATTCCTGTATGTTTACTAACGAACTGCAGATTGTGTTCCCCAGCTCCACGGATATAAATCTATGGTGCCTGACACACAGTCTTTTATTCACTAAAAGAGTACAAAAGAGTAAAATTTATGTTTCTGACCTAGCCCTTTTATAGGTTTTAGATTTTTCTAACTTTTTCTCCATGAGGATATATTAAGGAAAGGTTAGTGTAAGTTATATATTGTAAAATGCCACTCTTCAATTTCACGCTTGTGCTTGATCACAGAGAAATGGCACATTGGTGCTGCCTTTAACTGCTTGGTCAGATGTTTAAGGCAATTGCTCTTGGGCAGCAAACCTGCAGGTGTTTCAGAGTTGCAGGCAGAAATCCTGTTAGATGACTTAAAATCCTCTCAGCAGATTGCATCATTATTTAATGTATCATTTAATGCATGGTTTGTCACAGAGACATTTCTAATGGTGTCATTGAGTTGAAGGGGTTTTAGACTCAAAACTTCAGCTGATGAGCAGTCAGGCACTCTGGAATATTCATGGCATACGTGGCAGAGTATGGAGAGAACAGCAAATAACATGAGTGGAACAAATTGTGACTGCAGTGCAGATGGAGAAGATTGCCTTTTTTCTAAATCCTTTTACTGAAGATACTGTGGGAGCCTAATCTTAGGAATCCTCCTGTTGCTAATCAGAGCACCTGTGTGCTTTGGAGAAAGATGGAGGGGCAGCAAGCTGGGTCTTTAGAAAGTAAGTATGAGAGGAGACTATTGGCAGAAAATTTGTCTGCTGGAGTAATAGCAATTATAAACTCTCAGACCTCTCATGCCTAAGGCTTTTCAGTAAACATTAATAGCTCAACAACATACAATATCTTCTACAGGAAGAAATAGCTTTTATTGCCAGCTTGGACTGCTGTGCTTGTGAAAACATCAACACTGCAGCATTTATGAGCTAGGTGTTTCTTCAGCCTTCTGTCTGAAGTGGCTGCAGACTGATGTATTCGCATTCTCATCACTTTTTGGTGATATCATTCATATTGTGTCAAGGGGTAAAAAAGGCTAGGAGGGAAGGAGTAAAAATGCTTAAAAAAATTAAAAATGCTTTCCAAAAATCAGTGGGAAGGAGTGAGAAGAGTTGCCATGACAAGCTCCAACATTGTACCTCTGAAGAATTGCTTTACACATCTGACATCCTTGCAGTTTCTGCAGTGATTATGGTCTCGTTTCATTCTTAGATTAATTTGTATGCTTATAGATACAACATTACAAGGGATACTCTTCTGGAATAGAAGCCTTTTTGCTTCTATTGCTGTGACAAATGCAGGGTTTTAATAATTATGAACTAAATTCTCCATAAGCTTACATGATGAGTGTGCAAGGTAGTTTCTCTGATATTAATAGAGCTACTTTCTGCTTCTTTCTTTTTATAAAAATTTTAGAAGAAAATATGTCAGTCTTGTGAAGAGGCCTTTAAAGAAGAAAATGTTAGGAGGAGAATATTTGATTTTGGCTTTGTAAATTTAGAAGTTAATCCCTTCAGTGTGGAGAACGTAAACTAGGAGAAAAAGGAGAGGGACACCTGAGACTAACAATGTTCAGGAGGTAAAGAGGATAATGAAAATGATGAGACACTCCTAAATATAACTTTATGCTTATGTTTAATGAGAGTGCTACACTTCAGAATAAATTTGATTCCCTCCTTTTGAATTTTATCAGCAAATATAAAAAAAATAATTCTGGAGTACATTGAATTTCTTTTAGTTTGACCAGTTAAGTACAGGAGTAATTATTCAGACATCCCTGGTAAAAAAAAACATTGCTTTGACTGTAATCATGAAAGGTTCCTGAAGGCTCCTACAGGCAGAAGAAAACCTTAAGGACAGGCAGCAGCAGTTTACTTATGAACACAGACTGGAGCTTAGTTCTCCAATATCTGAAACTCCAGAGAGCATTGCAGTTGTATTCTGCTGCTGTAGAGCTGGGGACCATCATTATGAAATCATTAGGGGTTAATTTGGCCACAGATAGTTTTCTGCAGCTTTATACATGGTAATCATTGGAACATAATTGTTCCTGGTGCCAGTTATGATTGCCTATCCCTTATTTCATATCAGATCTATGTTAAACGATGAACACTAGGGCTGGATTCTTTGGCCAGAAATTGTCAGTTTTCTCCAGATGAAGAGCTGAATCACTAATTTTTTTCAAATTATTTTGCTTATTCACAACTCTGATATGCGTAGCTGCCTTAATACTGAAATATGGGTTTGATTTCCTTTTCCTCAGAGAGTTGCATGTCATCTGCAGTGCAGTACCATTCACTGGCTCCAGATGTGAGTGTATATTAGCTAGCTCTTCTGCCTGATTGCTCCTGTTAGCAGTCATTAACTGGATTCCTCACTAAGCTTTACATGGAGATGTTCAACACCATATGGTATTTACTTTAGTAACTGAAGGATTAATGTGTGTAATGGACTAATGAATGTGATGGATGAACATGTAAGTAACTCCTTTGTCTTCTTTCTCTGATCATCTGTAGAGACCACAATGTTTTTCTTTTAGTTCAAGCAGCTAAAGTTTGATGATACACATTCTGTTGGTTTGCACAAATTAAAAGATTGAGCTATAATCTTAGTTAATTCCCAGAAAAAGGCAGAAAATTCTGCTTCCCTTGACAGGATTGAAGCAAACAAATGACAATTTCCCATTTGCATCAGCCCAATGAGCTCTGTCTTCATTGCTCACAGGGTTGCCTTTACAACTTTTTTGCTGGATGTCTGCCTTGGCTGGGAAGGACAATCCTGTGACATGGGCATCACTCTCTGCATTTCTGGTCAGCTCGCAGGCTGTGCAGTTTAATTTGCATGTTACTCAGCAGTTCTGATTGCTGCTCCTAGAAGCACAGCTGAGTGGAAGGAAGTTGGGATTTTGTAAGGTTTGCTAGGGCCTGCCATCCCTCTTTGAAAATTATCAAAGGATACATTGTTTCTACTTTCTTGTCTGTTGGTTCCTGTTTTTGAGCTAGTGATTAGTCTAATTAACAGGAGGATAATCTAACAGGTGATAATGACATTCTAATTTGAGTTGTTTGATGACAGTATTGAGGGACCCAAGTTCTAATGATGCTTTTTAATTTGTCAGGCAGTTGTCACCAAAAGCATGTATTTAGAAATTTGCTAAATGCCTTGGGCATTCAAGGGAAACATGGATAGCTGGAGAAGGAATTTCCACTCGAGCTAAAAGATGCTAGAAGCTTCCTTTAACTAATGAAATGGTTCCTTTTTTCTGCCAGTAGGGGTTCATGATTTTAGTCAGGCGTTCAAACCTCCATAGCCAATGAGCCATTTTAACTGAGGCTCTGCTGATTATAGTTCTGAGAAGTCATTTTTGTGCTCCTAAAAGGCAGACTTAATTTTATATTAATTTACATATGTTTATATGAGTTGGAAATCTGTTGCTCTCAAATTTTTTGTTCACAGAAGAATTATTAGTGTTGCTTTTCAGAAATGATCGCTTTTAATATTACCGTACTTTTTTTTTTTGAAAACCATAATGCGACGTAAATTTTTTGAAACTGTTGCCCTTAAAAACATTCTTTCGTTCATACCTATTATTTCTTATTTTTGAGGCAGGTGAAATATTTTTAAGCAGTTGGTCCTTATGTCAGAATTGTCCCTAAATTCTTCTTAGAACAGACAATGTGATCTCTTCTGGGGAGAAGTGAGCTGAAAATATCAAGGAATTATAGAAGAAGAGGAAACACTTCAAGCATGTGTAATATTGTGCTGAGTTAGAAATGTTATAAAATCTGTGGAATTATCTGTATAAGTATTATTGAGTAGAAGTAGGGTTTGCAGACTCTCCCCAGTCTGTGCTTTTGAAAGTAAAATGCTAATATAAATGAGAATATATGCCTCAAACTTACTGCCTTTGCTTCTTGACCATAAAGGCTTAATAAGTTCACCTGTTTTTATGCTACTGGCTACTTTTAAAATCCAAGTATACTCCCATGCAAGATTTAACAGTACATAACTAATAATTATTAATACTAATGAATATCCTCTTATATTAATAGAAATATAATATGAATGAAGACCCCTAGAACATTAACCGTAAGAGACCACAAAAGTATAAATTGAGTATTATGTTTGGTAGCCTTAAACAGCAATATCCATGAAAGATATTGAGATGGTTTTCATTTAATTAAAAGAAACAGTCTGCATAATTTAGAAATCTGTACATGTTTTCTTGCAAGTAGCAGAAGTGATTGTGTAATTCCAGAATTATAGCAATACTGGATTAATTCTGTTAAAATTTATAATGGCGCAATATCTGTGCAGCAGACTGTCATAGGAGGTAAGGATGTTAACACCTTGCTTTACCTTTTGCTCAAAAACCCAAGAAATGCTTCTTCTCTAGCCAAAACAAGCTTAGCCAAAACACCACATATGCTTAGACTCCTTTTCCTCCTTGCTCTCTTTAGCCAGGTTGTATTTGTGACAGTGCTCCTGGAGAGAGGAATAGAGCAGGGAGAAACCAATTATGGTTATTCATGTCTTTTAGTGGAGATTTGAGATAATTAAGCAAGAGATGCTATGTGAGATTATGTGCATGAAATAAATGAAGACAAAGCTACTTAAGAAATCAACTTAAAGCTGCTGTATGCCTTTTGGGTACAAACATGCTTGACCTAAGACATTCTCAGTTGACTAGAATGTTTCCCTTGAGAGCTACTATGAATCAGTTTTGGTGTTTTATATTACACTCATTCAACTTAAAATTGCTTGGATTTCCTACATGAAATCTAAGATGACTTTATGGGTGTTGGACAGCAGGTGTTCATGCTTACCAGTGTGTAAGGAGAGTTGGCTGTTAAAATGTAAGCAGCTTCTGAGGTGTGGGAATGCAAAACATTTTTTCTCAGCCTTTGAGCAGAAATATTTTTTTCCTCTCACTCTGACCCAGAGCTAACACATGTACTAATGGCACTCGAGAATATTTCTTTAGGGTAATTGTCATGATATCGATTAATATTCGATCATAGAGACATCAAACTTTTCTTTGTCCATTTATTTGCCTCGTACATTAGTGTCTTGGTTTAGGGCAAATATTTAGGAGGAAACCTCTGGGGGGGTCTCCTCTAGGAAGAGCCAATTCCAATCACCCCTCCCCCTACAGGTCCGGGAAGAATTTCCTTAGAGAAAAGTGGAAAAAACAATTTATTTAACAAATAGAAAACAAGCATAGAAAACAAATTTGGATAATATGAAAACAATGAAACCTCTCCTTCCTCTGAAGAGATGGTAGATTCAGAGTCCATCTGAGTCTGGTTCAGTTCTCCAGTGGGGGGGGGGGGGGCGATTGCCGGGCCCGGCTGTACAAGTCGGCGAGGGGGGGGGCCCCCCGGGGGTTCCCTGGTGTCCTGGGCCCACACGATGCCAGCCAGTCCCAGGAAGAGGAAAAACGGAAAAAATACCCAGCAAAAGAAACAAAGTCTCTCCCTGCAAAAAAAGCCAAGAAAAATCCGAGGAAACCCTCCGCTGTGAGCTGTTCCTGCACCCACACCAGAGAGAATGAAAAGAAAAGAAAAAAAAAAAAAAAAAGCAAAAAAATGCTGTCCCGCTGGAATGTAGCCTCTCAAGGCCTTGCTTCGTAGGCGTCAATGTATCCTGCAGACAAATGACGAGTGGTTGTTTTTCCTCCACTTTCACTCTCTCTGTCTCTCTGGGACTAACTTAAAGCTGTAGAACTTAATGTCCAGCATAAGCAAGAGGACGATTGGGGATACAAACAGGTCTTATGGCCAACCCAGGACAATTAGTAAAAAACTTACATGAATCAAAAATGTATTATGGGAGCAGAAATCATTATGAATACATGATGAAAGCCTATTTTGCTCTGTGTGTGCATGTGTGAGTTTATATATACTTATATGCTCTCACTGGTGATTTTTACATGTCTCTCTGTTAATTTGGGGGTTAAGCATTTGGGAAACAAAATAGCATCTAGTGCACATCATTAGCCATATTATTTCAGTCTCTCTAGTCTCTGTCCTTAGATGTTTTCAAGACCTGAGTGGGTCAAGCCATGAATAATCTGGTCTGATCTCTTAGCTTACCCTGATTTCGGCGAGAGGACATCTTGAGGTCTTCTCCAACTTCAATTGTCCTAGGATTCTATGATTATGCCAATAATAAACTTTGTAGAGAGAGACTCCTTATATCTGTTTCAATCATCAATAGCTTAAAGGGTCTGTGAATATACATGAACTATTTGGATACTTAGTAAGCAAAAAAACCACAGAATAAATGACAAGGGTGCAGAAAAATCTCACACAGTTGTGGAAAGAATTCACACATTGTTTCTTATTTTCAGCTTAAACAGTGCAGTCTGTTTATGCTATTTTCCACATATTTTTCCACCATCATGACAGTGTTCAGCTTCATTTTAGTCCGATCCACTGATTGGAAGCAGGGGAGGGTTATTTGGGAAAAAATGACTTCATGTCGTATGCTTCTGGTGCTAGGAATCTGCCTGCCATTAGCTATAATAAGGGGGAAAATCCAACAGGTTTTCTGAAAGGAGAAAATGAGAAAAAAACCCCTTACCTCCACTGAGTGTTTAAAATATTAAGTCACTAATTAAGTGACTAAGGGCATACTTTTGTCTTCTTATGTATTTAGCAAAGCCTTCTTAGTAAGAAGGGTGTTAATTGACCATGTTTTGGGAGTAGAAAACGTGATCAGAAATTATCAGGTTGGGCCATAAATATAGAAATAAGGACGAAATTAGCATTCTCATTTGATGAACACAAGATGACAGAATTAGAATATTTTATCTTAATCTATATACTCCTGTTTACCATCTGGTGCTTTTTGAAGTCGTATACTCTGATTCTTCTGAACTGATAGATTATGTGATATTTCAGGCATTTAATATGCAGACTTTATAAAATAGATTGACCTCCTTGCATTGAATTTCTCAGGATAAAAAGTACAGCCTTTAAAAGCTGTGTCTCCTTCTCTTTCCACCCCCAGGATAATGTTCAGAGTTTTAACTTACTCCAACCCACTGCCTGAAACATGGAACACTTGCTATTATATAAGACACTTCAATTTGATGTGATTTTTCTGTTCATGTTATTTTTCATAATAATTTTCACTGCTCTTAGATGATCTTTTGTTGAAAGTAACAGAAGAAGAAGATATCAGAGGGATGGGGTCACTGTGTGCTCTTATGATGAGAAAGAGCTTTGCAGCACAGCATTTCCAAGAAGAATTTGAGGTAACACTCAGTTCATGTAAATAAAATTATCTTCATGTGTATTTTCGGGGCTACGCTGATGATTGCTTTTAAGGGGGACTGTGAAAAGATGGACATGATGGCCATATTAAGAGCAAAATAAATGTCTCTTTTAAAGGCTTTGTTTGAGAATCAAGTGAATAATGTCTGTTTATGTAAAAGTAGCTAACTGTGATTTATGGATGTGTGTGTCCTTTTAACTCTCACTTTTCATAACCAGGCAAGGATTTAAGAACCTGTTAAGCTCTAAGATGACTACAGACTTTCCATGAGATATAAAAAATTTAATTTAATAAATGCAGAGGACATTTCTTATCTCTGCAGCTAATACACACTAAAATGTTGCTAAAATGTGATACTTATTCCCTTCTGGATTAATGTCCACAACTTTTGCCCATGCACCTACAGTTACATTCTACTGACAGTGGTCCTGGAAATGATCCTTTTGAAGCTTCCAGCACAGAAATATTACAGTGAAACAAATGGACACTATGTTTTAGAAATCCTCATTCTCCAGTGTGTTTATGATATAAAACTAAAGCATAAAAATTACGCAGAACTTTTACTAAAGATTTTGCCAAAGGATGGGGCCTAAAACCAGTGGCTTTTATACATTCTTGGAGAGTTCTCCCTTGTGGTTCTCCCACCAGTTACAACACCTCAGCTGAGGCAGCAGCTACGCTGTAATGTCCTTCATAGTCTGCAGCTGCAGAGAAAAGAAAATTCACAGAACTTGCAAAGGATTCTTCACATAGGATTAACCTTACTTGTTTTTAGAAAGTAAACATCTTTGAATTCTGGTGATTGAAAAAAATCCCAAAAACCAGAGAAAATGGCAGTCTAGGAAAACAGTCTTTTCTCTCCATTTTTTTTTTTCCTTGAGATGGAACATACTGTTCTCTCTTATTAAAATTATCTTAGAGATGAGATTGCTTGAAAAATATGAATTATGCCAGGAGGACTTTTTTACTCCTTTTCGTATTCATCTACCTATCTTCACCTTCCTTATTTTTCATTTCAGTGGTGAGCAAGCAGGCTTAATGGGACATGGTCTGCAGTTCTTCAGGCAGCAGTGGCTTCTATGACATCTTGGTATCTGTGATGCCAGCAAGTCTGTTGGATAAGGTGAAAGCACAATTGTATGAGGAAAAAGGGAGGCAAAAGCTGCAGCTCTCTGCTTATTTTCACCTGATTCAAAAATTCAAGGATGATGCCCTGTAGGAACAATTTTCTTGCCCGGAACCTCTGGAGAGATAAGCTGCTTTAACAATAGCATGAAAACAAGCATCCAAGAGAGGCTTAATTTTTTTAATAAATATTTCAGAATAAAATATGAGTAAAATCTATTCTAATAAATGACAGGAAAGCACGTGGTTAGTCAACAGCCAAGGAAAGGTTGAACTTTCTCTAAATGCAGATTAGAATAACCTGGTTATTTGTTGAACAAAAAATCCTTGTTGTGATGCTTTAGCTTTCATGAGTAAAGTAGTTCAGACCAGGCTTATGTGGATTCATAGATGGTAATTTCTTGTATGTTTGTATTATTTTTTCACACAATCGTATTTTCTGGAACTACTGGTTTTTTTAATCATCCTTGCTATAATGCAGGAATGCTTTTAAAGTGGGAAGGCAGATGTTGGTGGAGTGCTAAACAAATGCCCTTGAATTCATTGTAATGGCCCCTACTGATGCAAATGTGTGACTGCCTCTGGCGAGATATTTACAAGGGAGCATGTGGCAGTGGCAACCCCCCCGCCCTCCCTTTTTCCTTCCTTACTGCATACCACAGTTAATAGGAACATCAGAGATAACCCTGGAGTTGGAGGACTCAGCAGGATTCTCTCTGGCGCCAGGAGACTCAGGCCAAACATCTGGAAAAACAAGTGTAGGAAGAGATAAAGAAAAATTGATGACTCAAGAGACACCGTTTTATACTATAAAAGGCATACGAGTTATTACTGAAGCAGAAGCTTCTATACACACACACCATATGTAAGGGACTTCTCCCTGAGTCCAGACATGGGCTTATGGTTGCTTCTCTGGAAATTGAGGGAAAGAATGTCAATGTGTGCTGCACCAAGAATTGGATGGTAAGATACATTGAATCCTAAGTTTATAGTATTTCTTCGCTAGCTGTAACTCAATGGTACCTTATCATGCACTGTATGTAATCTACGAGTAGGTATCCTTCTCGTTTTTATTCCTGTGTAGTATTATTAGTTTTGTTTTTAAGTCTTATAGTCAGTAGTTTTCCCGTCTATTAATAAATAATTTGTTATATAATAGACAGAATCAGTCATTATTAAAAGAACTTGCGAATGGGAAGGGGGTTTCGAGGTGCTGGTCGTCTCGATAAGGTTACTACCTGCTGCCAGAGGCCTGGGCAGTAGGAAAGGACTTAATTCCTAAACCCATTCGTGACAGAGCATAAAATCTTTAAGTAGCTGTGTGGTAATTAGCACAGCTGAGGAAAGCTGAAAACATTTGGTCACACTCATGTGAAGAGAGTAGGAAGATGCATAACTTTTTCTCATGTCAAAATCATTCTCATGCCTTGAAATTAAATAACTTGATAAATTTCCTTGCTTTTTTTTCCTTAGGACTCATTTCACTGTGAAATTAAAAACTGTGATGATGTGAAAGTACCGGGCTTTGATTTGTGGCATGTGGAAAGCTATTCTGCAGATTTTGCATTTTGTGCTTTTTTTTGCACTTTGATGACCCATTATGTGATCTCAAGAGAAAACTTTTCCTTTCTTGCAGGTGATTATTTTGGCCTTTGTTTCTATGTCTTCAGTACCTCTGCAGGAGTGTGATGGGCTCACAGATAGAAGGAAAAAACAGATGATCCAGAAATTTCAGTCTTTTTCAGCTGGGCTTTAACACAGTTGTCTGTCAGCCTGTGAACACATGAAGATGTTCTCTGCGTGTTGCCTTTCTCTCACAATCCTTTCTGACCTCCTTATCATCACTCCAGATTACTTTGGCCTATGAAAATCCTGCATATTTCTCTCTGAGGGCACTAATACAGACAGTGGAAACTTCCAGACTTCTCATCTGATTTTTCCTTGTTGTAACTCCAGTTTTTCATCCTTGTCTCTCTTGCATTGTGTGCTGTTTAACTTCAGGTCCATGCTTGCAGTATCATGACACATTTCTACTGACACACCCGAAAGCAAAAATGTATGTTTCAAATAAATTGAATTTAATCTGGTTGCCTCAAATGAAAAAGAAAATATTTCACTTATGGTTTTGGCAGAAAAAATAGATGAGCTTGATTCTGTGCACACATACCTCTGAATATTGATGGAGAGCTCTTGAGAATTCAAGTACTGGTACTAACTAAGCCATCAGGTCTTGGGCCTATCCCTTTTCCTTATTAGAGCTGGTTCTGGAATACACATCACCTCTAGCTATAATAATGAGTTGCTTATTTTCCTGCATGACTCTGAATTTAGTTCTCATATTTAAACTCCAGGGTTTTTTTGCTGCAGTGGAACAGGAAATTCTACTTCATCTTTCCCAGCTGCATTCTTTTCTTTCTCTAAGCTTCATTGCCTTGACTTCATTGTGCAATACTGTGTCACTGACCACCAATCCCAAAATATAAATTGTTTTCTGTGATTTTGGCTGGCTTTTGGAGAGAAGAAAAATGTCATCCACGGAGGACAAATTAGCAAAAAAACTCTACCTTTCTGGGATGCACTGAAAAACTCTTCACCATCTGTCACACAGACCCAGGACCAGACATGGAGAAAGAAGCAAAGTAGCAAGCAAGAGTATAATTACAGCTTGGAGGGTGCTACTGATGCTTTAAATCTGGAAATTTAACCAGAGATTCTGGATTTGTTTTGTTCTTTATTTAGAAGTCTACAGTGACAAAAGGTGCCAATTTCTTTCTAGCGATCTTTCTCAATTATTTAAACATACAAAGACACAAAGAACATTGCCTAGAAAGGAGATATACCATGTTTTTTGATATGTCTCATGGGAGTATCAACATGTCCCTTGGTCTTTACAGACCTACAATTGCTGACAGGCTTCACATTCATGTAACTTCTTCTAATAGATCTTTCCTTTACCTCTGCTTCTCTTCCAGGTTCTTGGCTACGTTCTGCCTTTTGTCTGCCAACTTTTCTTCAAATCCGTATACACTTTTTTTTTTTTTTTAGTTTATTGCACATCATACTCAATTTTGCTTGGGTTGTTTTGGGTTTTTTGTTTTCTTTTTTTGCTGTCAAGTATTAGCCCATCACACAAAATGTGTAACTTTCTTTTCAGCAGTTTCTATGACCTTTTTATTGACTCAGTCCTGATTTGGTATCTTCAAGTACTGCCATTTTGTTGGATGTGAATGACAGGTTTAGCTTTTCCAAACTTCTCCTGTCATCTGTATCCCCTGACATATTTCTTTATTGAGCCGTTGCTTATTTCTAACTGAATTTCTTATAATTAAAACTCTTGAAAGCAGCTGCTAGATAAACTAATTCACCACGGAATACTCAGTATTAGCATAAGTTCTTCTGTTCTCACAGTTTTATCCAAAATGGTCCCAAGGACCTTAAAATAAGAAATTCTGTAAAATAGGGTTGGGAGTGGGGTGAGAATGGGGGGCTGGCTCTCTTTCTCCTTCACAGAGCTGATGCAGTTTTCTTGTGTTTTCTTTTGTTTTAAATCTTCTGAGAAAGCATAGTTGTACCTAAAATCCAAATCAAGACTTAGAGCCACTGAGGTGAGAGATTATGTGAACACAACACTTCATTTTGCATGATCAAGAGCTTCTGAAATCACTTCTGGCTGGTGTTTACCAATGGTACTTTCTGTTGTGTCAATAAAACAGGGAGTCCGGAGTGAAGCCAAAGGCTGTGTGTGCTGAAAAAACCACAGAGAAGTCTGTCTTGTTCCATGGATAGTGAAAGTTAGCAGGAACATAAACACCTGAAAGAGATTTGTTCCAGATTGCATATTGATAGCAGAGATGGGAACAGAGCATCTTGATTTCAAATCCTGACCTACTCTGACTCCATTGTGTCAGCACATGGCTTTTAACTATCGTTGTTTTCAACTATAGGTTCTTTTGAATTCAAGTACATCCATGTCTAGTGCAGTTTAACTTTTGTTTTTTCTGTTATATTGCTCGCCCAGATTTGCAGGGTTGTTGTACTGCCTGAGCAGAATATTCATCCATATTCTGAGGTGGAAGATTAAATCCTTAAGGATTTCACTTAAGTGAAATTCTTACTTGATCATTACTTTTTTTTTTTTTTTTTTTTGTAATTCCTGTTGAAACTCTGTAGTTTCTGGTTCATCATACTTCAGTGTTAAAGCAATTAATTTATCTTTTTTGGGTCATGCTGTGCCTGGAACCCACAGCTGAGTTTTTTCTCTAATACCACAACACAGTGCTAGTTCCTTTGTGACTGCTTTCAAAGCACATGGTCTGCCTGCTTACCAATAAGAAAAAAATTGAGATTGTTTTGTTTGTATATTCAGTGACTTAGTGCAGACTTAGTTCTAAGCTTCTGTGAATTCTTTAAGAAGTGTCTCTTATTGATGCAGCCTATATCAGATATACATATGGAGCATCTGTAGAATGGTGAGCTAGTGACATCTGAAAAAGCTGGCATTTTAAGTGTTTGACATGTTGAACATGTCTAAAGAGAGATGAATATGCTTGTTTTTCCTCAGAAATCTCTTGTTCACTTTATTTTTCATCAAATCCCCATGGTATAATGAAGGACTTATTAATCTTTGGGAAATTAGTGACAGCTCTATTAGTCATGCTATCACCTGAAGACATTACTTGGGGTTTTGATTTCTCTGTATTGGTGCTTTACAAGCAGAGATGACTGAATTTCAGTTCATAATTTTTTTTAAATTTTTTTTTTTTATTATTAAAAGGAAAGGTGGCTGCATTTAAGCATTTGGGAATGTGAGCATGGGCTGCTTTAATCAAGGCATGTTCTGTTGCTTTGTTACAGCTTTCAACTGACTCTGCCAGCAGTAGAGTAAGAAGGCAAACAGGCAAGAAGTAGTGTTGCAATTCCTTATTTACCAATCATTCTAATAAATACTCTAAAATGCTATGTATTCAGGAATTAATATGGTATGTGCTTGTTCATTTACTTATGCCATATTTTCTGTGTAGTGAAAGCATATTTTCTCAATTTGAAAAGAATCTGTATTATCTTTTCTTTTTATACCTCTGAAACTTGGGCATGAAATCATGCCCTATTTCTCAATTCTAGGTAAGTCATTTTTAGGCCTAGCTTATTTCTTTATGATTTGGCTAGTTATGGCTGTTAGAATGTGCTCCCTCTATTGACTTTTCATGACAAGCTTTTTTTTGGTCTTCCAATGGCCTGATGATTGCACAATTGTACAAAAATGGGGTAAATTTGGAGTCAAATTTTAAAAAGTGAATCTAGCTTTAAGCCCCAAGTAAATTCCTTCTGCATTCCTCTTTTTTATGATTAATCAGCTCTCCACCATGTTAGTCATGAAACTCTGATTGATATTGCCATAACTGGTGTTTGCTTTTTTTCCAGATCAGTAAAGCTTAAAGATTAAAGAAAAGCTGATACAATAATTTCAGATCCATTGCCAGCTTTGGTTCGTTGGTCACAAAGGTGAGCAAATGTGATGGGCTGGCAGGAGAGAATAAGCTCTTACAAAGGCACATTTCCCCTGCACATAAAAGTAGAACAGTCTGTCACCTTACAAAGAAAAAAGAAACTCAACACAATGCCAAAACAAAACAATGAAAAGTTCCACGTGCCAGTAACTGTCATTTCAGTGGGCAGACATGCAGTTTCTAAGAATAACAGCTTTTATGTGAACACTTTCAAACGTAAATGTGGTCAAAATCTTGATCCAAATCAAAGCACAGTGGCTTGCAAGAGTGTCCTGGTTTAGGGCAAATATTTAGGAGGAAACCTCTGGGGGGGGTCTCCTCTAGGAAGAGCCGATTCCAATCACCCCTTCCCCTATGGGTCTGGGAAAAATTTCCTTAGAGAAAAGTGGAAAAAACAATTTATTTAACAAATGGAATATTCACAAGTATAGGAAAAATTTGGATAATATGAAAACAATGAAACCTCTCCTTCCTCTGAAGAGATGGTAGATTCAGAGTCCATCTGAGTCTGGTTCAGTTCTCCAGTGGGGGGGCCGATTGCCGGGCCCGGCTGTACAAGTCGGCGAGGGGGGGGGGCCCCCCGGGGGTTCCCTGGTGTCCTGGGCCCACACGATGCCAGCCAGTCCCAGGAAGAGGAAAAAAGGAAAAAATATCCAGCAAAAGAAACAAAGTCTCTCCCTGCAAAAAGCCAAGAAAAATCCGAGGAAACCCTCAGCTGTGAGCTCTTCCAGCACCCACACCAGAGAGAGTAAAAAAAACAGCAAAAAAATGAAAAGAGATAACGCTGTCCACTGGAATGTAGCCTCTCCACTCTCTCTCGGCCTTGGTTCGTAGGAGTAAAAGTATCCTGCAGACAGACGGCGAGTGGTTTTTTTTCCCTCCACCTTCACTCTCTGTCTTTCTGGGACAACTTAAAGCTGAAGAACTTAATGTCCAGCATAAGCAAGAGGACAATTGGGGATACAAACAGGTCATATGGCCAACCCAGGAGAAAGAGCCTCTTGCCTTTTTTCACATGTGCATTTCTTTTGACATGAGAATTTTTATTATCTTGTATATGAGGTAGCCAGTTAACTATTAAATAATTCTATTTTGGGAATAATCTAATTTTCTAAACCCATGACCAATTCTACATTTTGAGCCCTAAATTGTCTCAGTGGATACATGGGATATTGAGTGATAGCCTTCCAAATACCTAAAAGACCTATGAAACACTTCATAGACACACATTTACAAGTATAACTAACAAAAAATAGAAGTATCCAGAACATTTGTCTCATTTGAAAATTGTTACTTGCATATATAAACCATGGCTTATGTCATACTAGTGGCAAAATAGAGCTTGCCATGAGCTAACTTTGATATTTTTATCAGTAATTGGATAATACTTCCTCAGAAAAGAGCCTTCCCTCAGAACTTGTGTTGAAAAGTGCAATGGGTTTTAATACTGATTTATGAGGGGTCTCTTTCTTGATCAAGCCCTGATGTTTTCTTTTATGGACTGAGCTGTTCCTAAGCACTTCCTACCTGCTCCTGTCACAAGGTTCTTTGTGACTGCAGTCCATGGCACCCAACCTTGAGATAATATCAGACCTAAAAGTGCCGAACACAGTGTGAGTTTCCCTTTTTCTTACATAGTCTCTGGTCAAGCTATGGTCTTTAACAATGTTTTTTTTTTTTTTCTTGTTCTCTGTTTGAGAGTTGAAAAATCAATGGAAAAAAGTATTAATGATTGATAATTGCTTTGCATAACTTTCTGTATTTAATTTCCTGCCTTAATGCATTCATACTCCAATGTGCACTGGTCCTTCAATACCCTTAGTAAAATCATGGCCCATGCAAATCAAGAGAGAGTTTCCAAGGCTTTAATAGGATCATGGATTCATTTTGCTCAGAGGAGTTTTCATAATCACACCCTAAGGTAGGAGATGCAAGGCTGTGCAAGCCTCTAGTCACTTCAGTTCAGTGGCTTTCCCCCCTCCTTTCTTTACTTTTTATTTCTGTACTTCTAAAAGGGAAATCTGGCATGTGACTTTACACAATCTGGCATGCAGGGCTTAAAGCTTCCCTCAAGCATTCCTTTTTTAGCATGATATAGGTATATGTACTCACATACAATGTGATATACCCACATTTTCTTTCTTCTGTTGTTCTGTATTGCAGAAATAGAATGTGTCAGGCATATGTTCTTTTGGTAACTTCAATATAGGGTCTCTTTTTAATGAGCAGTATCAATACATAAACCCCATTTTTTAGGTCCCTGAGAAACCCTTTTCTGAATTGCTTCTGCTGGTAGGTTTTTTAATCTTTTATCTTGTGTGTGTATGTTCCTTGGGGACGGGCCCAATTTTGTCTTATTCTGGGTTTTTTCACAATTAAAGTGTATGAAGCACACTGATTAACACTTCAAACTGCTATGGCCACACACAAAAGCAGCAATAACCATATTGCATGACTTGTAGAAGGGAGAATGTTGTCACAATATGAACACTGCCTTGAAATGGAAGATTATCCCATTCTTTATTTCCTCTTTTTCATGACTTCAAATATGTCTTTTCTACATTTGAAATTCCTGTTACAGGTCTTAAACCATAGAGCATTCCTTACAAGGTTTCACAGTTGCCAGTTAGACTCCACAGAGTTTGTCTGAGACATTTAAAATGTCTTAGGAAAGAAATGAAAAATGTGCATGAGAGATATGATGCACTTTCTCTTTTCTTGTTGTAGTTTTTATCTGGCAGATAGAACGAAGTGCTAGCTGAATTGATTCATTTTTGTGCAATAGAAAAGACACAACAAGGGGAAACATTTGAAGCAGGATGAGCTATAAAGTCTGATGAGCAACTTTATTGTATGTGTTTATTTATTCCATAAATATCCATTTTTTATTTGAAAGGGAAAACCATGGTGGTGATTCCCATTTTTCATTTTAAGAAGAAATTATTCTCTTCGTTTTCCATACCAATATGGTTCAGGAGCTCTGAGAACTTTGCTTTTGCAAAGCATGGATTTGGAGATGTTTCTGTACTCCACTTGACCAGAAGCACTGAGTATTTTGCAGTCTGCACTTTAAATAAATGATAATTTTTTTAAAAGTCCAGTGTATCTCCCAGGAGCTTTGGTGCTAGCAGCTAGCATGCATCTTTCTTGAGAGATTTTTCTATGTAAAACTGTTTATTTTTCAGACAGCAGATACATAAGGATACATAAGTTTTATTCTTCAAGGTCTGAATGCATTTTGAAGAACTGTGACTGGTAAGATAAGATCTTTTAGGTTTGCATGTCCCACATCAATTTGATTAAATACTGTTCACATTTGCTTTTAGAGTCCTTAAAGTCTTTGAGGATGCCACTTTGGTTTTGAATTATGTAGCAACTGGAAAAACTGACCTATGTGTATCCAAACCTGAAGATTTAAAAAATTATACATCATTTTCATCTCACTTATGGTATTTACATGAAAGAACTTTGTCTTCAGAAAAAAGACTGCCTAAAGGGTACATGCAACTTGTAATTCAAATCAAGATCAGCAGAAGGTCTAAAAATAGATATCTTGTCAGTTTAATTTTAGCCATCATTTCAGTTCACTTGAATCATGATTCATTAGGAAAAAAGCTGTTTACTCTGGAAAATAAAGACAGCAATTAACTAATGCAAAGGGGTTAGTAAATCATAAATGCACTTACAGTGTTCACAAAGCCTATCTTTATCTGCTGTGTAACTGTAGAAAGCACTCATTTGTATCAGCCTGCTTGGTTTACCTCTGGTGTTGCCTCCATGAATAGTTTTTATTTCTCATGATTGTAACCCCAGACTACTATCCGACAATGTCCTAGCTCCCATTTCTCTCCAGCCATGCTGAACTGGTTTTGTTGCTGGTGAGGCTGTTTCCCACTGCAGTATCCCACAGGGGTTCAGGGCACCTCGTGAGTTTGGCAGCCAAGGCAGCAAGATGACAGGTGTAAAATGTCTGCATGGAAACTATGAAACCAAGCACTTAACTTGAGTGTTGCATTTTAGTTCTTACTGCATAAATATTTTTAAGTGGTGTCAGTGCTATCTATACTGGGAACTTTCATGCAGATTTTTGTTGTGTACGCTGTGGCATCGTGTTTGGAATTTTGGTGTTCTCTCCACTAGATCTTTTTGCAGTCCTTGCAATTTCTATTAATTTATTTCTATACAAAGAAATAAATATTTTATAATGAGGATGGTTTTCCAGAGGAAGGTATGCAGCTGGCAAGTAACTGTTACACTTTTCATACACATAGTGGGTACCTAATAGGTTTAGATGTTTAGTCTTCTTGTGGATATGCTAAATAATTAATGGATAAAAAGTGGGTCTGTGGTAGTACAGCTCATTATCATCTCTCTCAGGTATACATTTCTCCTTAATAAACACCTATAATGTGAAAGAGCCCACAGTTACAACAGACTGAGGTAAGAGACGCCACCCTCTGAATGGGCCTCTTCAATTTTAATGACTTGGAGGTCATCAACCTGCAAGCACACAGGTGATTGTTGTGACCAGTTCATTGAATTCATGTCCCAAAATACAAAAAGGCCTTTTATAGGTTTTGTATTTCCTATTAAAAAATCCTTCAATTTTTATTTCCCTGACTGTTATGAGAGGCAATAAGTGAAGCCTGTGAATACTTTATCAAAGGAGGTGTTAGCACTCACAACTTATGAACTTAAGGTTAACAGTATGACACAGAGTCTGTAGGCTACAAAGCCTGGCCAGCATTATTGTTAGAGATTGTTTGTTATTATAAAAATACATATTTTCGTTTTCGAAGGGTCCACTTATGACATGATTCAAGAGAGATGATGGTGATGATTGGTACATTATTGGCAGATGATGATTGCCCTGACACAAGGGCAGATGGGCTGGGCAATCCCAAGCAAAACACAGACCGGACAGACCAAGATCAAGGGCTGCCATGAGAAGAAAGACTTAGGGTTGTTGGTTGACAAGAAGCTCAACATGACCTGGCAAAGTGCACTGAGAGCGCTGAAAGCCAGGCATGTTCTGGGCTGCAAGAAAAGCAGTGTGGCCAGCAGGTCAAGGGAGAGGATTCCTCCCCCTTCTCTGTTCTGCTCGGGTGAGATCCCACCTGGAGCGCTGCACTGGGCTCTGGGACTGCCAGCATAAAAAGGGCACAGAGCTGCTGGATGGAGTCCCGAGGAGGCCATGAAGATGCTCAGAGTGCTGGAGCAGCTCTCCTGTGGAATTGAGGTTGTTCAGCCTGGAGAAGGCTCTGGGAGGACCTTCCAGCAGCCCTCCAGTGCCTAAAGGGGCTACAAGAGAGCTGGAGAGGGACTTTTTGCAAGAGCATGGAGAAATAGGACAAGGGTCAGTGGCTTTAAACTGGCAAGAGTGCAGCATTAGGTTGGATATTAGGAATAAATTCTTTTCTGTGAGGGTGCTGAGGCCCTGGCACAGGTTGCCCAGAGAAGCTGTGGCTGCCCCATCCTGAGAGTGTTCAAGGCCAGGTTGGATGGGGTCCTGAACAGCCTGGTTTTGTGGAAGGTGTCCCTGCCCAAGATCTTTAGGGTCTCTTCTAACCCAAACCACTCTATGATTCTATAAGCCAATTCAAATTGAAGAAAAAAGGTTATCTTGTTATAAGACTACTGCAGGGAAGGATGGGAGTGTCTCCTGTTTAGTCTATTTTTCTTTAATTTTTTGGAGATTGCTCCCCACAGGTGTGAAAATCATTCTACTCATCAGAATTTGTTTAGCTGAACAAAAATGCTGTTGAATAAGATGGCAACAACACATTAAATCCTATGCCATGCATATGTGTTGTCGTTGCTTGTATATGTTCTATTGTGGAAGAATAAATATTTGAGAAAGGAAATTCTTCCAGAGGATGGAAGTTTCAGGAAATAAGAGTTTCTGTGAGTTTTCCCATCTATTTTTCCTCTTCAAATTTTTCACCTGGAGTTGTAGACAGTACAATGAAGGCCACACATACTATTTACTTCCCCTTGTTCTGTGGGTCCACCTTTATTTCTTTATGGCAGGAGAAATATTTGGGCTAAGGACATGCTGATGAAAGCAAGAGGGGATTAAAGGGCTTCAAGAAAACAAGGTATTTTACCACTGAGATATTTTAGAGATTTAATAAAACGTTGTCAAGAATAAACCTTTTTTCAGATTGCAACATATGTTGGACAAATAGGTGCCACAAATGAACATTTGATCCTCAGGAGAAAAAAAGCACTAGAAGAAACTAAAGAGCAGAAACCTTTAATACCACTACTGGCTATGTGTTGTTTTCAAATATAAGCCTAATTTTGTTTTGGGGTTTTTTTTTCTATTTTCTTTTCACCCCAAGCTCTGAGACTGGGCTTTTTAACCCTGTGGCTCCAACAGTTAGCAAAAATTCCCAAGGGAGATTTTCCCTAGAATATAATGCAAGCAGAAACAATTGCAGGGCTGCAGGCAGCTCCTTCAAAAGCAAGATAGCATTTGTTAGTCAACTGGAATTCAGCGTGAGAAGCCTCCAGGGTAGTGTCACTTCATCAGTCGTGAGGAGATGTAGATTTCAGTGGTGTTGGCACACCTGCTAAGTGCAGAACAGTGCATCTCTGGTGGAAAGATTAAAGATATATATAAACTGACTGTTTTTTTCCCTTGTTTTTTGCCCCGAAGGCATAGTCCACATTCAGATGACAAGATATTGTCAGATTTCTTAAGAAGGAAGAATTTTTAACCTGAGACTCTGCGATCTGAGTGTAGTGCCTGTAAAAACATCTGAGAAATGCTGTCCAGCTAAACAGCACTTTGGAGTCAAGCTGCTTGCTGTCTGTGAGACCAGAACACCCTACATGCATAGAGGGAAGATGCAATTAATACAATCCTTTCTTCAAGCAGCCTGGTGTCATTATTGTCATTATGGTGAATGACATCAAGGAGGGAGCAGGCAGCTTGTGGTTGAAGTATCCTGGGAGTTTCTGAACAGGGGTCCCACACCTCTCAGTGTCTCCTACTCATGCTCTTCCTTGTTTACAAAAGGTTGTGCTGCTGCTGATACTGTGCAATGACTTGCTGTTTAAATTGAGATACTACCTTTGAATGAAGAGCAGAGAGGATGTATTTAATGTATTTACATGCATCAGAATATGAGGGTGATCCTGTATCAATATTTTGCTCAAACAGTTTAGTATGTCTACATGCAAAATTCCAGTGGATTTAGTGCTTAACAATGTTTTGTTTAAGTGTTATCAGACTTCAGAATTTCTGCAAATAGTGGTTGCTTTGATGTACGATTGTATAGCGCAAACATCTTTTAATCTGAAATTTACATACGAGTGATATTTCATTTTGAAAAGTGTTTCCTGCAGAGCTGTTCAAAGAGAAGATTTGTATCTTTTCTACTGGCAGAAAGTTAAACAGAAATGCAATGAGAAAAGGGCAGTAATAACTGCAAGTACTGTCTTACAGTGCACAAGACCAAATGTAGAAGGGAAAAAGGCTAAGGAGAAAGTGTGCTGTTCTGATGGCCCACATCACTTTTCTTCTCAGCTGCATGATTCAGGATCAGTACCAGTAGTGCCATTCTTCTACAGTGTTCTAGATATTCATGAAATGCAGCAGAGCTGTGGAGGAACTCTGTCTTACTTGACAAAATCCCTTCTTGCAAACTGATTTACCCAAACTTCTTTGTGTGTTCCTTGTTCCCAGATACTGTTGCCAAATCTTGGCTGTATCTAAATTGCTGCTCTCTCCAAATCCGTGATGTTCTGGGGTTTGTGTCTGAATTCCTTCCAAAGGTGTAGCTGAAACCAGGAAAGGCCTCTTTCTCAACAGCCTTAAGCTGAACCACAGGCCCTTCTTTAGAATATTGTTACTCTGCCAATTGATGTGGACAAGAACAAATTCCTGCATAAGCACATTGACTGCAATGTGATTTCCTCAAGTTGCTTACTAACAGTATAAAAACGAGTACAGCATGAAAGTCTGCGATTAAAACTGCCAAGTGGAAGCATGCTCCTGACTTTCAAGCACTACATGTGTTCTGCCCTAAGGGCATAATTCTCTTAATTCAAGGGACCAGCATTAAATGCTGCCAACAGGACTTTTTGTAACCAGTAATTATTTCTGACTTTACTTTGGGCAGCTTTGTATGGGCTAGTTAACTTTGCTAGTTCTATCACTATGTGTTTCAGGTTATTTTAGCTTTTGTGTATTTGCTTTTCAATTACTGTTTTAGATGAAAAGCTCTCCCTGTGGTATGCTAATGAAATATAAAGTACTGAGCATGAAGTTTAGCTGGTGGGTTTTTTGTCTTTGTGTTTATTTGTGTTTTTTTCCCCCTCCTGCTTTTAGTTATTTTTGCTTCTAATACAAGAAATTCTAGTGCAGTTCTGGTCACCCAGTTTAGATTCAGAATCACTCTTCTAAAGCCTTGAGAATGATTGAAAATCTAGAAAACATCACTGGCAAAGGTTTAACAAAGTGATTACTTTGAAAAAGAAAGACTATGATCAAAAATTATTTGGCATTCTGAACTACATTTTTGTGAAGCTGTGGAAATAAGTTTCTTCCTCTCCCCAGCCACGTGCATCTGAAGGGCTAGTAATAGCTGTTACCAGATCTATTAAGGCCTTTGGAAAGGCTAAACATGTCTAATTTCAGAAATTTATAATATGATCTAGTTAGAATTTCCCTTGCTTCTTAAAAATTCCCTCAAGATATTCCTCAAATGTAGTCCCCTTGTAAAAATGGCTGTGAGAGACAGCACGGCATTCTAGACTTGGAATGGTGATTTTTCAAACAATGGTTAGAGCTCATAAATAAATAATCACTGATGTGGGAGCTCTGCAGAAGAGATTTCATAAAGGGGCATTCCACTTCATCATACCCTCAGCACAAAACACAGTGGCCAGCTGTTCTGGGAGAACAGAACGATTTTGCAGCAAGGGGAGGAAACACTTATGGGATTAATGCTGTACTGTGGTCATGTGTGGTTATGTTATGGTTATGTACTGCAGCACAAGGACCCGAGATACCACTGCAATTCCTTTGCTAAATAGAGGGAAGTAGGCAACAGAACACTCTCATTAAAAGTTGGCCCAAGAAACACCTCCTTAAATCTGTAGCACATAACACAGTGTGCAGAGATTTATTTTAGAGAGGTAATAAAGCTTTTCCTTTCCTGACTACAGTGCATTTTTCTTCTTTGGGAGCATGGTTCTGTTAAATTCAGCTGTATCAGCCTTTGTTCTTTTGATATAAATTGCATAAATTTTCAAAAATGTAGAACCATGAACAGAAAGGTTGACAAAACCATAAGAATTCAAGTCTTTGTAAACATTTAATAATGGTGATTTAGTAATCCAGTCTCATTATAACAGAGAGATGCAATTATTTGCTGTGGTGTCCTCCAGCACTATTGAAATCCACTCTGTTCCTCTTACTCAGCTGGATCCATGCAGCAGTCATACTCTTGGGTGCTGTTATGGCAGCATTCATCTAGCTTACTATTGAGAATATCAGCAACTCTTATATACAACAAGTCTTTCCTGGCCTTTGCCTTTTCATGCCTAAAATAACATTAATTAATGAAGCCTGTGAACAGATTTAGCTGCCATCTTATAAGCAAAGCATTAAAAAAATCAAACAATGCTGTCAAGAGCAAAAGCCTGACCTGGTGTAAATTAGATTCATCTTATTTAAATCAGTAAGTCTCCTTTGAAATTGGCCCATTTCTGCTAATTTCAGTATATGTGTGGATTTTAGGATACCAGCAATTTGCTACAAGAGTGAAAATAATCTTAAAAGAAATAGGAAGATTTACTCTTGAACTAGTGACTGGCTAGAGCATAGAAATGTGCTATGGATATGGTGGCTGAGTTGATTACATATGTAAGTACAATACATTCTAATTTTATCAAAATATTTTTCTCATGCTAAGCATTGCAGTACAGTACTGATTAGTAAATGGGTAATTTGTATGCTTGGCATTTAACTTAGTGGTTATAAACTAGGAACTATTGCTAAAACATATCTGTTCTGATCTCTCTGTCTAGCATAAGCACTGATTTCCTTTTTGTTTTATACTGTGATTTTTGTCTCCTTCAGGGTATGTCCCACCAACTTGGATTGTTGTAATTTATTTTCCCTGGAAATGTATAGTCAGGATATTTGGGTTAGATACACTTAGTGGTGCAATTAAAAATTATTTTGGGTTCATGTGGAGCTTTCTGAACTGGTAATTTAAGTATTTTTTTTCTGTACTGCATTTTCTACACCTCGTATTATAACCACATTGGGTTGAAAGATATGAAATTAAAGCTGTTATGGTCAAGACATATAAAAATTCCTTTATCTCCCTAGGGTTTGAGATATCTGTTGGCAGAAGAAGCTGTGCATTTCTCTTTGGATCAGGTTCTAAGAAAATATAATATGCACACACAGCCAAAAATACCTAAGAGAAACACATTTTAAATTCTGAAAACACAAAATAAGATTCAGTCTTGTTTGTTAAATGCCTATAAAAATACATCTTCTGTCAAGCCCACTTTTTTCCCTGAAAATTCCATGTCTCAAGGGACTTGGCTTGGTTTCTGTCACATTGCAGAGCCTTCATCATTTGGTGAATGCCCCCCCAAGACAGAGCGTGGTCACACCGTGTTGTCCTGTAGTACCAGAGCCATTTTATACATTTGGGGCAATAAATGCAGAACCTGGTTGAGTAGGCAAATCTGAGTGTTTAGACACAGTTAAAAGTGGGCAGTACTGAGTTAGTCCTTGTGGGCTCTTAAGAGAGTACCCTCAAAGAGAATTAATACACACAAATATTATGAACTTTAATACAGGCGAAATACCAAAAAATTAAGGTGCCAATACATTTTATGTTTCCTTCTAGACTTCAGTCTACTCTGAGAAAGTGTTTTACTGTTTTAAAGTGATGCTTTCTCTGAAGGTCAGGGATTGGCATCTTGTAGGAAAGGTACCAACTACATTCTCACTGCATAATATTCAAGAGGTTGCCTAAGCCTTTTATATCCCTTGCTCAAATTTTCAGCTGAGCCAAGGGAATGAAGATGCTAAGAAATTAAGGAGAAAACAGATTTAAAGATTAGAAGTGCAACATGTAAAGTCGTGAGGTTAAGGTTAGATAAATATAAGAATGTGAATAGACAGGATTGATCCTTATATCTGAATGCTTCTTTTGGATAAGTGGATACATGGCTGTATGTTGTTTGATTTAAACAAAAAGTGTAGAGATTGCTTGAGTTTATTCAAGCTCCAGTTCAGTGACGTGACTGTTGTCCATCTTCCTAAAGTGCTGAAAGATATGTGAAGAAAAGCAGTGTCAAAAAGAGATGTGAATGCTAGAACAAAGAGGAGAGGAAAAGATCTGTGAAAACAGAGAGAAAAGGTCTCTTAACTCAGGATTGAGAGAAAAGAGGAAAACTCAAAATACATCAAAACAGGAAAAAGGAGGAAGAAGATGCAGAGTGTAGAAAAAGGAATAGAAAAATATAAAGATTTAATGAGGAAAAAATAACCTAGCAAAACCAATAGGGCTAGGAAAACTTTACACCAAAGATACAGAGAGGTGACTGAATTCATGACCAAGGGAACACCACAAGGCAAAGAATGGGGCTGATATTTATCAGGAAAATCTGGGACTTTTTCCAGTTTGAGGTTAAAGATGAAGTATATATAATGTTGTTCTTTAAAAGCTAGAAATCCTGCAGCAGTCATACTATTTTACCTATTGAGCAATTTTACCTATTGAGACTAGTGCACCCAGGAGAAACATTCATTCTGCAAAATATTATGACAGAATGCAGGATTTTGGAAAGTATACTATTGCACAGTAAAGAGTGGGAATATGGTAAATTTTTGGTACTGGAGGTGGAACCAAGAGCTTTTTGTTGGACAGGACAGGTAGCTGATGGCCACCTGGTTGCTGTACAAAGCCTGGGAAATTGGCTGATGGGCTCTGTTTATATCCCAAGGACCACTATCACTCGTGAAAACAGCAGTTAGAGAGCAGGAGAAATGTCAATATTGAGGAAATATTAATACTGGAAAGGTGACGGTAAATGGAGCTATTCCATATCAGAGGAAGAATAAATTGCACCAAGAACTTTTTTTCAGATAACCCAAGTGAATGCAGGAGGCTCCCTTTTTCACTTGCAGCTACATGTGTGCATGTGTGCAGGAGGTCACACACACAAAAACTCCAAGCAAAACTTTTTCTATATAAGAAAATATATAAGAATATATATAATATATAATGCACAATATAGAATATAGAATTTATAAATATATATTTATAAAGTTATTTATAAATTTATTTATATATTTATTATATTTTATATAATATTTTATATTAGAATGTATATAAAATACATAAGTTATAAGAAAGCAATTAAAACCTGCTGTGCATGTTAGAATATATCTTACAAAATAATTGTCAAACATAATTTTTATTTTCAAGGATTGAACAGTTACATTAATTTTTAATAGTAATTTACTCCATTGTGTAAAACTTCATGCATTCTGTGGGTGTGTAATTGCATTTCTCATTTGATAGCACTTTCATGAAGGATTGTAGCTAGAATAATGCTATTACTACAAGAAGTGAGTGCTGTTCCCCAGGAATCAAGGAATATTTCTAACTGGAAAATGAGGAACTAAGAAAAGAAGTTTTGAGATTTTCACAATTATGCAGGAAATCAGATTTGGGGCTCATGAAGATGAAAAAAATTTGAATGATGAAACAAATTTCTGCACAAGAAGCACAGAAGTCTCTGCTTCTTCAGAGATAATCTGTTGCAAATATTGACTTAAACTGTCTCTTTAGTTTTGTGGGACATGATTACATTTCAGGATAAAACTAATACTGGTAAAATAAAAACCAGTGCTGCCTTCTTGTGATGGTATACTTGCTACATTTAGACTTTATGGTCAGGCTGCAGTCAGGCTAAAATTCATTCCTCAGACTTGCAGAGCTGTTCAGTTTATGGGGAACCTAAGCTACCCTCAAAAGCTGCAATTAGCCTTTTTTGGAAGCAGAATAACAGTCTGGGTGTATTATTTTCTTGTTCAGATATGGCAGTTCTGGTTTTCTATTCAACAGCATTTAATTTGTTCCAACGTCATTCTTGCCTAGAGTTTGCTTTTTCCACTAAAGCCTGCGTGTAAATCTTTTTTTTGATTGTGGTTGGAAAATTTGACTGTGGTTGGAAAATAACAAGTAACTTGGGGAGAGTTTTCCATGAGAAAAGATGTGTGCTTTGTTTATCTTGTCTTTGCCAGTGCACTGGTGCACAGCTTTTTGTCCTTTCCAGAAACCTTTCAGTAAGTGGGGTGTCAATGATTTCAATGCTGGCAGTGTCTCATTAATGCCATGCAACGTATCTTAGGCCCAGCATAGAGTGGTTGTCACTTGCACAGGGTGAGCTTGTGGCATGGTAATTTGTGAGGACAAGTTGAAAAATTAATCAGATCATGTCTCCAAGGCTGTGATCTAACTGCTCTCTAACCCTCCTCTCCGAAAAGATCACCCTGCCAAAGTCCCCCCCCTCACCTATACAGCCTGCAAGTGAGTTTATTTCCATTTATATACAACTCCTGACCACTTGTGAAATGGACATTCCTCTGGGAAGTTCTTTCTATTAGGATTTCAGTTTGGATCAAAAGCTTGCTTTTGAACTAAATCTTGTAGTTTTTCCTACTTCCAGTGCTTTGCTTCGTGTTGTGGAGTGGTTTCAGTATGCAAGAAATGAATGAAGGTAAACTGAAGGAAACACAAAGGGATGCATTTAATGCATTCCAGGGGCAGCTAATAATTTATCCAGGTTACCAGACCAAAACTTATTGAAGTAAAACCCTTTTAAACATGTGTAGTCCCACAGGATCAAATGCTTCTCTGTGTAGATATGTTTTTATTAGTCCTCATTACTTGCTAATTTAGATGTAAGAAGCTTCAAGGAATAATTTTAAATATGGACAAAAGACTAAAAGTTGATCCATGTGAATTTGGGGATTGGCACCCAGCTGAATGAGAAACAGGAAAGGCAATGTCTGGTGAATATATCTCTACTTCTGAGAAAGATGGCTGCTGTGCAGGTTGAGTTCTTGCAGACACCCAATCTTCCTTTACATCTGCTGTTGTGTTTGTTGAGTTTGGAGTTCTCTGTTGGAAAAGCATTTCCTACAGGGGAAGGCAGGATCAAATTCTAAATCTGAAGAATCCATGAAAACATAAATGTAAGTTTTTGTTTTTGTTGTTATCATCTAGACCCTTTTATTCTGTTTTAACATACTACATTGCCTAGGTCCGCAATCTGCTGAAATTAATAAAGAGTTGCTGCTTACTTGGTTCCAATATAATACTCAAGAGTATTAAAAAATTAACAAATCAGAAGTAAACAAGGAAGAACCATCACAGCCCTGGATAGTTCTGTGTTCAGTGGGGATCTCTGGTTGTGAGTTATTGAAATTCTTTTTGGATGGAGTTGTCAGCAATCAGTCACTCCAGCATTTCATTAGTTGCAGTTTCATTGTTTTTCACCAGTTGCTGGTTTTCAGTTTTTTATTTTCTCGTGTGGGAGAGGCACAATGACATCTGCACTGTATATGCTGCGTGTCATAGGTATTTGTTTCTACCTCAAGTTTGCACTTTTCTCCTTGTTTCGTTGTCCATGTCCAACACTTAAATACAAAACCTATATTGGTTTATAGCGAATATTTTAGACTTTAGATGTAAGAAATTGCAATTTTTCAGAAGTAGGTTCATGACTAGTGGCAAGACCTAAGTTTCAGAATTACTTTGCCTTTTGAAAATTCACTTTCAATAAAACCCTGTTGGTTTAAGAAATTTAGTGCCTCCTGTAAAACCTTGGGGTTTGAGTTTATAAGTGTTGGACATTGATAGATGGATTGCTATAAAAGCAACTGCAAGTTCCCAGCATATTTCAAACCAAATCATTATATTCTTACTGTATTAATAAGTGTAAATTGTACAATACTCTTGAAAAATTCGTACATAGGCAATGAAAAACATGAGAAGATATGAGAGTTTTCTCTCTGAGACAGGTTTTTATTGGGTTATCTTATATGCATCCATGCAGACAGTATTAAAGTAACACAAAGCTGGAATCAAATATCAGTTACTTAACGGGCATTAAGATAAATCAAAAAGCCCAGAATTAAATTTTCAACTTCCAAATATGTATGGGAAATCGAAGATGATGCATTTACCCATTCTAGAAAAGATTATCTGTGAATTACTAGAAAATCTTGATTGCATTGTGCAAAAAATAATGGTTATGTGAACTATGCAATGCTGTCCAGTCTAATTAATTCATGTTTATTATTTTTTAAATTTAAATCTGTCAGCCACCTAAACTAAAAAGTGAATATGTTCAAGACTAAGGAAAATCTGTGATAAAGGTGCAGCATTACCTTTCATCTATTCAATTTAGAACTTTAAGAGAGAGTTCTAATCTAGGCTTTTCTCTATAGTGCTCACAGGGGTTTAAATAAAAATGTTCTCATCTCCAGTGGAAGATGACCTTCAAAATATTCCTTACACAAAATAATGGCAACTAACAGGTTTTGAGGTCTTGCTGTCCTCTGATAAATCCGTGTAGTGACTGTGAATTGTCGTGCCTTGGCTCTGTGTGAGCCCTGCTCAGTAATAATGAAAATATCTCCATGTTATCAGCCCTGTGTTCAGCACAAATCCAAAACACAGCCCCATACCAGCCACTGCAAAAAAAACCCCAAAACAACAAAAAACCAACTCTACCCCAGTAAGAGCGAGCACAGTGCAAATTTCAAAATCAAGTTACAGATTGGGATTGCATCAAAGAATGTTTCTCAAAAACTGCTTATACGCTTGGAATATTGTGATAAATTTAAGTTTTTCAGAAGTTCTATGAAAGAAAGTGTAAATTGTATTAGAGTACACTTTTCATGACACTAAATGGTTAATAATACTAAGCAATATTATATATATAATATAATATTAAGAAATAACTCACCATTCCTCTACTGCTGGTTGTACCAAAATTAAAAAAAAATCTAGATTTTCAAATCAATATTTGCAATTAAGATTTCAAGAAATGGTTTCAGTGTTAGTTTTCATCTGTGAAAAAAAATGTTAGGATATGACCTATTATCAGTAGCAGGTTTCCAGTCCCTTTCCTTCTGGATTTGTTTTTTGTGGTTTCAAACATTGTGATAGAAAAGCCTTTTCAAGTTCTTTCAAAAGTCTGTGTGGTTATTTGTGGTCTCACAGTGTAGCAGAGCTGTGTATGGGGAATTTTTGTGTGGATGGCCCCATTTCTGTTGAGTTTTTCCTGAAGGAAGGCAAAGTGTTCTGTAGAAAACCTTTCCCCTATGGATGCTGCAGTATTTAAGAAACTGTCAGAGCACAGAATTCAGGTTCTCCCCCATCTCAAGGACTCAAGTGATGCAGAGTCATTTTTACCTGAGCAAAGTAATGATAATCCATAGGCAGGTACTGATCACTGAGTGGGCTGTTCTAAAGTACTCGGCAGCATTTTTCAAAATTTGCTGCTGTGGGGAAAAAGTAATAGTAAATATTGATGTGTTGGTTTGGGTTTCAGCCGGAGCTAGCACTTGATATGGCCTGGGATTTTTGAGGAAAAACGAAGATTTTATACCAATGCCTGCTGAACAAATCTGAAGTTTTCATTATTCTTCAATAAAAATGATAAATTAATTTCTAGTTGTTCTTTTATCCAAGAGAAACATGTGACTGGCAATTAAAATTAACTCAGACACCCAGTGATTATTCTTCCAATATGGCCATGCTGTTCTGAAACCTGTGTGATAGAAAATCTGATCCTATTTGTAAAAGAAAAGAATATTAGCCTATTTCAACATATTTTTTTCTCCTTTTAGAGGAAAAAGGATTATATAATGTAACAATTTTCTTTGAATATACTTCAGCTACACAATTTGGTTGTTGTGTTTGGGGTTTTTTAAAATTTTAATCAACTTTCTGCTGTAACATGTTTGTTATGATAGACATTTGGTTTAAGACATAATCCCACAGAAACAGACTAACTGTTGTCTGCACTGTTTCAACTCTATACGTGCAAGATATTGAATTCTCATTTAAAAAAAACCTCTTTTTTATTTGAATTTTTTCCTTTAAAGGGTGATATGCAAAAATACCGAAATCCAATTCTGCTTCTGAGTCCCTGCAAACAGATGGCTTTAGGGCATATAACTGTGTTTAGAAGGGGCATATCTGTCACAGTTCCTTATTTGTAAAATAAGACTGGTTAGACCTTGTCTTTCTTGTCCATTTAGGCTTCAGAATCCAAGTCAATCCCACCTATCTTTAAGGTCTTAACTGGAAGCTTAGTCTAAACTGAGAGTTTAACCTCTTCCAGGTGGAGATTCTTTTCCTCTGACATCCTCTGAGGATTTTTCCAGCTCTGATACATGGGAATGTCAGCCTCTGATACATCCATGTAATCATATAAATTGTAAGTCTAAGCAGGTGACCAAGATATCCAGGCCCCCCCCTTTTAAGGATATGGATAAAATCACCACAACATACTTTTGGGTTCTACAGGCTCCAGTGTCAACAAACAAGGCTGGCATGGAGGAAAGAGGAATGTGAAGGATGAGCTGGAAATGCCTTGAAAAATTGAATTCTAGGACAAGAAACTCACTTTTTGTTTTAGACAATCTCGTATGACTGAGACCAAAAGCTGGGTAACCCAGAAAAACAAGACCTAAACCATATAAAATGCTTAACAAAAAGCACTTTCTGTTTGAACAATGGTATAGTGGCTCATGCAATCATTGGCACCTTGTACCAAAGACTCCACAGCCTGGTTCTGGTGTTCCACTTTTTTGTCATGACGACAGACAATATGCCTTCTGAGGAGCTGTGTTCACACAGATTTACTGTGCCTTTGGAAGCAGCCTACACAGATTTGTATTGAAGACATTACAAAAGTTTTCTCACATGGTGCTTCCTTACCCCAAAACAATCTGGCATTCAGCAGAAGTTTGTTATGAGATCACAAATGCCAGTGGTTGAATCCTGTATATTTTCCAGTTCTTTAGCAGCTGCCAGCCAGTCCGTTTCCATTTGTGCCATTGTCACTACATGGCATGATTTACATGCAAAGGGCCTGTTTCACCTTGTCCAATTCAGGGTCTTACACTGGCTTGATCCAGTAGGGTCCACAGCAGTGGAAGAAGACTCTTGCTGCTAAGTTGTTTCTAAGTTGCCTCCTTCCCTCTTGTGTTTTGAAAGGAAGAGGACAACTATAATATAATCTTCTCTAGGGGTTCTCTAGACAAGCACTGATATAACGTCATGGTGCATCGAATTCTATATCTGGACATCTAAAACCTGCCATTGAGACCTTGCTGGGAGGATGATCAGATACTGAGAGTCTTCAGCAGTGTTTTATCACTGTGTCCTTTTCTCACTTTGTCTTTCCATTTGAAAGGTTTTACTGAGTGAGTAGTGCAGGCAGAATTTCAATTACTCATCGATGGTGGGGCAACTGCGGTCATCCCAGCACATGAAAAAAGTAGTCAGCTTTCATATTTATAGTGAAAGTGACTTTTTTTTTTTTTCTGTGAATGACTCACTAAAAGTGGAGGCTGGCTGTAACAAAAATACATATGGTTCCCATGGCTCATTCAGGCAAAAGTGTGAATTAATTTTACTAAAAATGTTGTTTGGAACTATACTGTACTTCTAAACAACAGTTCTGTGAAATCCATTTTGCTGTCATGTGTAGGCAAGGCAGACAAGAGCAACTTCTGCTAAGCTATATGACAGAATAACCTTTCCCCTGAATTAGTTTCAGAAGGCTGGCATTAGCTTTATTGCCTAACATTCCTCTCAAATTTAAGCTTTAAACCCTTGAAATTCTTTGTGTCTCTTTGATAACTGAATAGCCAGAGAAGATTGAGTGAGTGCCCTGCAGGACAACCAAGGGATCAGACTCAGCCTGCAGGGATTTAGGAAGGGTAGGTCCTGCCTGACCAACATGATCTCCTTTTATGACCAGATGAGCTGCCTAGGGAATGAGGAGAGGCTGTGGATGTTGTTTACCTTGACTTCAGCAAAACCTTTGACACTTCTTTCACAGCATTCTCCTGGAAAAGCTGGCAGCCCACGGCTTGGACAGGAGCACTCTTTGCTGGGTGAAGAACTGGCTGGACAGCCGGGCCCAGAGAGTTGTGGTGAATGGTGCCACATCCAGTGTGCAGCCAGCCACCAGTGGTGTCCCCCAGGGATCAGTGCTGGCCCCAGTCCTGTTTAACATCTTTATTGATGATCTGGATGAGGGTATTGAGTCTGCCAGTAGCAAACTCATGGATCACACCACACTGGGTCAGTGCAGATCTGCTGGAGGGCAGGAAGGCCCTGCAGAGACACCTGGACAAGGTCAGTGAGGTTCAACAAGATCCAAGTGTGGGTCCTGCACTTTGGCTACAATAACCCCTGCAGCACAACAGGTTGGGGGAAGAGTGACTGGGAATGGCCCAGCAGAAAAGGACCTGGAAGTGCTGGTCAGCAGTGACTGAACATGGGTCAGCCTGAACCCAGCAATGGCATCTTGGTGTCCATCAGAAATAGTGTGAGCAGCAGGACCAGGACAGTGAGTCTTCCCCTGTACCTCGAGTCCTGGGTCCAGTTCTGGGCCCCTTAAATCAGGAGCCTGGAGATACTGGAACAGGTCTAGACAAGGGCAGCAAAGCTCATGAAGGGCCTGGAGTCCCAGGCTGATGAAGAGAGACTGAGGGAGCTGGGGTTGTTCAGCCTGGAGAAGAGAAAGCTCGGGGTGACCTTATTGCTCTTGGCCACTCCCTGAAAGGAGGTTGTAGCCAAAGGAGCCTCAGTCTCTGCTCCCAGGCAACCAAGGGCAGGACAAGGAGACACAGCCATAAGGAGTGCCAGGGGAGGTTCAGGTTGGGCACAAGGAAGAGTTTCTTCCCAGAAGGGGCTGGAATGGGCTGCCCAGGGAGCTGGTGGAATCTCTGTCCCTGCAGGTAAAGGTTTAAGGAAAGACAAAATGTGGCACTCAGTACCACGGTCTGGTTGACAAGGTGGTGTTTGGTCATCAATCTTGGAGGTCTTTTCCAACCTGTTTCTGTTTTCCAACCTCTGAGTCTGTTATTCTGTAAATCTAGCATTCATAAAAACTAGAAAGCTTTTTTTCCCCAGAATGCAAATTCAGTAAGTTCAAGATTTATTTCTGTAACTGCAGCACTTAGCATATTTTTTTGTGCAATCTTTTTTGTGGTTTTCAGCCTTTTCATCCCAGTTTTTAAGGAAAATAAATGTTTATCAATTATGTAATGTTGAAGTTATCCACCACTGGAACCCCCCCATTTTTCACTCTAAAAAGAGATAAATATTCTTACTTATTGTTTATTCATGCCATCCATTTCATGGGAGAATAAAGTTGCTAAGTGCAAAAAGCAGTTCAGTTAGTCTAGGAATACTTAAAAATGCATGCTGGTAGGATGCACAATGGTAGATGCACATACATTTTACAAATCATTCAGCTCTCCCCATTTCTTAGACTTTAATAACAGTACATTTTATTTGATTAGCTAAAAGTGTTACTGAAGGAAAAGATGAAAATGTTAATTGGTTTTCTGATAAATGACTTATATTTGTGTATGTGTGTATTGGAACGTAGCTAATAGCATGTAATGGCCAATATACCTCCTTGGAGACTAAGGATGAAAATCAGGTGACAATTTGTCTCACTCTTAAGATGGCATCTCACTAAAGCATTTTCAGAAAATATATTTTGGAGTGGAGGAATTGATTGCATAATTATATTTTGTGAAATACTGTTGAGAATTTCCTAAATTTAGTTATACAGACATGGATAAAATTTAAGAAGTGAGATAATTAAGAAGAGTTGCTGATCTGAATCATTAACAGTGTTCTGTGAGCTAAAACCTCTAAGTTTTCAGTAATAAGACTACGTTGTTGTGTAAATTAATGTCTATTTAATTACTGAAGTGAATTTCTTTAAAGTTCTCTGTACAGAAAATTTTGGTTTTCTAAGGAAATACATATCTGAGGTGATGGTAGATGTGAGTTTCAGGCTTAATAGATCTCAGTGATCTGTTGGAAAGGATTTTATGCTGATTGGGTGGGTGCATACATTTGTAGTAAGCAAAAAAAAAAAAAAAAAGGGAAAAAATGATTTTTTGTAGTCCATTAGCTGAGTGTAATGAAGTAACAGAAAGCCTTAGACAGTCAGTTTTTCTGGAAATCATTGTCCTCACTTAAACCCTTGGGTGCCACTAACCTTTCTGGATGCAAATATATATTTGAAATGAGACTATTTTAAAGTGACCTTTATGGAAGATAGAACAGGGGCATTGTAAAAGAATTATTTTCATCTGTGTAGTAACATGCACAAATCCTTGTCTGGGAAGGCTTCTGGGACAATTTAATAAATCCTGCCGAGCTGATACCCTGTGAGGCAGTTCCAGAAACAAGGAGATGGGCGTGGAACTTCAGGGTATCTATGAACTATTGGGACCACCGTCCTCAGTGTAATTTTTTCCAGCTCCAGTGCCCTGAGCTGGTACAAACTTAGGAGTAGGTAAGAGGAAATGTATTTTATTTTACTGCAGACTCAAACTAAATGTCTGACACTGTTACACTCTCTGGGAACACTGCTCCTTCCTGAAAATCTTTCTCTCCCTGCTGTGTATGGGATGGGAGGGAAAAGGCACAAAGGTATGACACAGAAGAAATGCCCTCACCCTCCTTACTCTTCACCGGCCGTGTGGATTTAAAAAGGAAAAAAAAAAATGCAAGGCAACACTTTTCTAGTCACTCTGTGTTGAAAACTTGTATTTTCTTCCCAGCCATGGAAGGAACTTAATTTTTAATATCACTCATCTCAAAGCCACTCATTAGCTTCACAGTCAGTTTGAGGTAAGATGCAGAATATATCAGAGAGTTGAAATGGAGATAAATTTTGCAGTTAACAAGACTGACATTAAAAGTCCCGCTAATCTTTAAGAACAGCAAAAAAGGCCTCTGGTTCTAAATGATGAGTGTCACAATATCAGTTTAACTTCATGTAGAAGTTTAATCAGTCTTTTGTACCAGAACTGGTGGGCATCTAAGTTAGAAAACAACTTTTCCTCTAATAATTGGGCATGTTTTCCTTTCAGTTTTGAGAGTTGGAAATTGATATGCTACAGCAAGTTTGTGATATGCTGATAGAAAATTCACCATGAAGATGTAGTCTGATGGTAGTTTGCAGATCACCAGAACCTAATGAAAAATGACAATTAAGAGCAATTTTTTACTACTTATTTTCAGTAACCTATAGAAGCCTTAGTGGGACTGAAGCATTTCAATTTTCCATCTAGAAGACATTTTTAAAATGTTACCAAATAGTTCATTCATTCCTTGACTCTTTTGTTGCTCCTTTGCAGAAATTGATTAAAATGTTACTTTAAAATATTGAAAGGGAGCTGCCACTTTCTAGTTACCCCTGCAAGCAATTAAAAGTTAATGGTTTCTGTGCAATCTTTCTTAGATTTCCTGCTAATTAAATGTGAAGCACAGTGTTGTGAATACAGCCAGTGTGAATGGCATGCAATAATGTACAGCTTTGGAAATGCTCTGACAGTGCATTTAGTTTTGTTCATTGACAAAAAAAAAAAATAATCGAATGTATACTCAAGCTGCAATTTCTTTTTCAAAGGAATAGGGACGAAAGAGAGCATATTTTTAAAAGGCTCTGCAACTCAGCTTCGCCAAAAAAATAGGTCAGATGTCTGCTCCTTGAATTCTGTCTCACTCCATAAGTCTGAAGCGCTTTGGATTCAATGTTTGTTTATCTGTTTATGGCAAATCTGGCAAGCTGTAGTGAGACTAAGGCCAACAGAGAATGGGAAGACAATTTACCATTCATAAAATTGTTTGATATAGGGTAGTGTTCTAGGAGCCTGTAAATCTCTCCTGAAATGCACCTTGAACTTTTATTTCTTGCCTACAGAGCATTATAGGAGTACAAGATCCTGTATTTTTAGCTGAGGGCACAGGCAGGCTGACAAGATGTTGTTCTGCAAATCATGCTGATGAAGAAAAATTCAATTATTTCTCCATAAAAATTGAAATACCTCCTTTTTCTTTGTTTTTCCTCATCATAAGTCACACTCTTTATTTGTCATAAGGGTCTTTAATGCTTTGAAATACACTGCATTTGCTAAGCTCATCTAAGAAATGCAGTTCTGCAAGTGGTGAAGGTAGCCAAAAATATTTATATTTGTTTGATGCATTGTACTGTTTGTACTATGTCATTGAAACAAAGCAGGTATGACTTGGATATTAGGTTTAGCATTAAGATGGTAGGAGCACTAGCTTAAATTCAATCAATATTTTATACATCTTCTATTGCCATCTATCTGTTAGCTTGCAAACACTAAGACCCATGAGGACTGCTTAAATTTTAAATTATTAATTTTAAATAATTTTTAATAATTAAATTTTAAAAAATATCCTCTTTCAAGGTAATATTCTGGTATAACCAGAAGGAGAGGTGTGCAAAACCAGAAACACATGTAGTGAGGCGTTCCTGTGTGGGGTTTAGGACCGTCCTTCTACTGGTCTGCAAAATACTGACTCTAGGAAGGAAATTGTATAGACAAATGCCAGTTTCGAACTACATGCAATCATTATTAGTCCACAATGCAAATATTTCTACTTTTTGAAGTAATTTCTGAGTATATGAACATGGACTTCTGAATAGCTTTTATGTGGTTCCACTAGAAGTGAAGATTCCGAGATGCAAATTTCTCAAACAGCTGAACAGGGTTTTTTTGGGGTTTTTCATTTCTTTGTCCTGAAGTGTCTTGTGCAATTTGTTCTGTCTAGCTATATATATGCACAGTTGAATTCCTTCACTACCACTTTGATTTCTTTTTTTCTTTTTTTCCCTTTTTTTCAGCTGTTTTGTGGGCAAAAATATGCAGCTGTCTCCTTTCATTTAACAGCCATAGATCATGTGCAGTGTGGTCCCATGAGCTTTGTTGGCTCTTTGGTCCAGACTAAACATAGAAGAGCAATATTGATAGAAGAAGTAATAGCAATTTCTGCACCCCTCCTCTCTTGATTAATTATGTGATAAGCTGTAGTGAGAAGTCTGAAGACCATTCTTCCTTGAGGCCTCTTGTGTTAAAAAAAATGTTCTATCATTTGATGCTCAGAGCACTGAAGTGTTGTTCAGTGTAGCTCTTTAGATAAACCAAAACTAGTTTTGCCAGACTGATGATTGTGTTTCCCCAACTTCTGTCATTTTTGCAAAGCAAAATCAAAACTCTCAAAATGTGCAAAACAAAATGTCATATTAAAAGGTTATAGCTGGGCCTATTTTAATTCACAAAGCAAATCTTTTGTTCTTTTTTGTTAGGAGACTTAGGAGAATATTACAGTATTTAAGACCAAACAGCAGAATAACCCCAAGCAAATACAGACCTCTCTCTTGAGTAATGAGCAAAATTAATCTTTGCAGTCTTGTTCAACAGTTATTTATCATGACTGTGTATTATCTAAAGCATTAAAAATATTCTTGCAATGTAGTTCTGATACAGGTCCAGAATTTCTCGGATCATAGGACATATTTAAATACTTAAATAAAAATACAGTAGTAGAGTTATGAGGATGTGAATTTTTTTACTAAGATCACTCTTTTGTGCTGCTCATATTTTTTGGTTTTAGAAGTGAAACAGAAAATCTGTAGAACTACATCTGAATTATAGAGACACATAGTGGAGACTGCCTCGAGTCTGTGGATTCCTGAATTTTGTCTTTGTTTCACTATGACATGGTTCTTTTGGGCCTCAGTCTCTGGTAGTTCTAACATGCAATCTGCTTGTCTTTTGTGTAAAACCAAGCCCATGCAACCATCATTCCACTGTGCCTGATTTTGAAATGTGCAATATTCTGTTCTTGACATGAACTTAGGGTAAGCAATTTTTTCTAGAGTGTGCCTGTACGTATTTCTTTCTTTTAGGTTCCTACATTCTTTTCATTAAAGTTCTTTGATATGTTATAAAATGTGTACTATAAATTGCAATGTAATGGAAACTGGAATCTTTTGAGGATATCAGTCAGGCTGATTTTCCTGAGTGTTAGACCACTCTTGCTGTTGCTTCAGCCTACCCAAGGCATTTAGAAAGCTCTTCCATTTTGGTTGTATCAAGCCTGTAACTCTTCCCCACATTTAAAGGTAACACTGCTTAGTTCAGTCTGAATCATGGTGGGGCTTAATGAGATATGACAATATTTAAGTATAAATTAAATGCAGCAAAGAATATTGTATATTTAATGCCCTCAATGAGAAATATAAAGTTGTCCTTACTGATGACAGAAATACAAAAATTTAAGTCTATCAAATTTAACAATAATTAAAGCATCTCATTTTAGCAGCTTTTAATCAGTTAAAGAGCAGTGAGCTTTCCACTAGCTTTCAGTAATGTGTTCTTCTAGGCACTGTTTCCTGTATTCTATGTAAGTCCTTAAAAGAAAAACCCTCTGATAGTTCTGAATTAAGATTTCTGAGGGTAACTTTATCTTCTTCAAATCTTGTTCTGAATTATGTAACCTGAAAAGGGAAAATAAGTTATTCTCTTCCATGGAGTCTGGATTGACAGTCTTAAATTTGCCATATTGAAACTCTTGCCATATTGAAAATGTTGCATGTCCCATCCCAGCAATCTCATAATTTTTAAGATGCCAGCAAGATTTGTTTTAGAGTGGGCTCTCTTTCCATGGACTTCAGTGGAAACTTGAAACGGTGGCCTAAAGTAGGCTGTAAAACAAGATCAGGAAGCACAAGATTTTTGTGTATTTAAGAACTCCCAAACATGCAGAAGAAGTCTGTGGCAGAAGAGGCTTGAAGTAGTGAAGTTTAGAAATCAGGTTTTCCCTGCATTTTTGCAATGTCACATTGAAAAAAGCCTTGCTGTTGGGCATTGCAGAGGTAATTTCAGCTGCTGTGCTGTTGTGCTTTGATGGTTAAAATGTGAGCAACTCTTATCCTTATTGCTCCAATGAGATTGCTCCAGGTGAAAGTAACGGGAATACCATGGTCTGGCTCAAGTGAGACCTCAGAGCAGAGATTCTGGATGAGCAGGGACATCACAGTTTGAGCATTTAAATACCAGGTCTTAATGATTATTTAGAGCAGCTAGATGAATGTGCAAAGGGGGAAAAAAATGGCGGGGAGGGGAAGGAAGGGAAATTAATTTGGTTTATAAGTTTAGAAAAACTACAGGTTTGTTTTATTAGCTGTTTTGCTAATACAGTGTCAAGAGTCTTCTGGTAAACCACACACTAGATTATGTGCTTCATATCAGGATTGTCTGCTAACAGGGAGCAAGTGTCATATTTATATGGCCATATTTGTATTTATAAACACTTGTACTTCCAATCTGGTAATAGCACAGCAGAGAGATTTTATGTTCTTTCTGTAGTAAACAGACTGAATTCAAGGGAAAATTTACTGTAAAACCCACAGACAAGTCATGAAGAAAGAACTATTGACCTGCTTTATTCTATGAACAATTATAAATAAGAGTATGTTAGAGAAAATGACCATTTTATTGGGAATGCTTTTAAAATAGACACCAAGTTGTTTATTATTAATTGAGAGCTAATATACAGTCAGTAAGAAACAGTATGTTTAGCATAATAATGATATTCATTGTGTGTTTTATATGAAGAGGGAAGGTCATAGCTACACATTTCATGTTTACATTCAAGGCAATTTACTCTTTGGAGCATGCAGCCATTGGAATATTTCTCATTCATTGTAGTCCACTGCTATCCCTTAAGAAATATCCTCTGTGTGTACATTCTGTGGAGAAATAGTCTCTATTACAGTTAACCCTTTAAATTACTAATTTTCTGTATTTGCTGTCTGGTTTGGACATGACCCCAGTTCACGTGTTCCGCTGTTCATGCTGGGCTGATATTCTATTTGTACTCCAGCAGTTGATTGCAAGTAACGAATGCCAAAAGCATTTTGTATGATTTCAGGTTCCTGCCAAGGGAGGCTGGCCTTGTTTAGTTCTCTGGAAATGGCTGCAGGGTGTAATTGAATGTTTGCAGACAGTTGAGTCAGAGTGCTGGAAAAACAGTCTAAGGAAAGTACAGAACACTGGAAAGTGAAGGCTTTCCTATGGGATTACACTATCAATTATATTCACCTTTATTCCAATGTCTCATTTTCAAGCAGGATTTTTTTGCCCATTTACTTATTTTTACAGGGTGTGGGAAGCTTTCTATCATTTGGAGGCTGAGGGGCTTCTTAACTAATAAAGGGAAATCCTAACACCAAGCACACTGCTCAGTCATTGAAGAAAAGATATTACTGAGTTATGTGTGTTCTGCTGTTTTTTAATGAAAAGAGTACTCTTGGTACAGAGTTGAGTTTGCAGGACACCACATAGTATCTGAATTATTCTTCTTTACATAGAACTGAAGCTGGACTCAGAGTACTCAAAGTGATTATTTGTTCAAATCTTTTCACAAATTCTTTTCCTTTATTTCATATCAAAATTACCATTTTCTCTTTTTTCTTTTTCTTTTTCTTTTTCTTTTTCTTTTTCTTTTTCTTTTTCTTTTTCTTTTTCTTTTTCTTTTTCTTTTTCTTTTTCTTTTTCTTTTTCTTTTTCTTTTTCTTTTTCTTTTTCTTTTTCTGTTTTTTTCCCTTTCCTGTTTTTTTTCCCCCACTCCTTTTCTTCAAACATCCTCTAGCCTTGTGTTCTTTGACTCTCCCCAGGTTAACACTGTTCAGCCTCCCTAATTAAAAAGTAAGATGACAGTAATCAACAAGATGTGATGATACTTCCTTTACAGTGTTAATTCTACTCGATCTGTTATTTTTTTCCCCTTGTTTCCACATCCAGTTTAATTTTTTTTTTGTAGTTTTTAGTTCTTTGGATTAATGGCTGACTTCTTACAGTTTTTTTTGCACAGGGTTATGTACACTACAATACCTCTCCCATTTTATTGCCCAAGAACAGCATTAAAAATTAAGTAATATACACTATCAGGAGTAAGATGTTAGGGATAAATTACTGTTAATCCTCAATTAGTCACCTGCCAAAGAGTAAATTGGAGGTGTTTAATACAATGAGGACAGTATATTGCAACACTTTCTAGAGAGTTTTCTAGATAGTTCCCTGGGGTTTTTTAGTGTATTTTGGAACTGTCTGTTTGCTTATCATTGAAAAAATTTGTTTCTTTTTACTGAAATAAGTCCTCTCATCTTCTTTATTAGAATAATGGTTCTTTCCTAATTATTCCTGAATTTTCGGAATCAGTCTAGAAATAGGACTTGATTTCTTAACTCTTGAGTAAAACTGAGGCAAAATTGAAGGCATTGCAGGAATTGAGAAGTGTCTGAATCCCCATGGAACAAATACGTACATTAGACTGCAGTGTTACTGGAATTAATTGATTTTAATGCAGAACTAGAAAACTAGACATGGTGCTTGAGAGAGCTTTTAAAGTCGCATGACAAGTAAAAGAACAGTCTACAGATTCTGTTGCTTCTGATAAAATTAGTGAGAGATACTGTTGGTGTTTCTGAAAAATCAGCCAATTCTTCGTGGGCATTTGTAATTTTACACTTTAAAGAGAAGGCTGGTGGATCTACACACTTGCGCTTATTAAAACTGAATAGGTTCCCCAATTTCCACTGTTTCCATTGGCATTCCAGCCTGCTAAAACAATATTCAACCAGCAGAAGACAGAACGGAGCCAAATTTGGTCCACTCTACATCTCTATTTTCTTAAACATTTTACAGGAGATGACCATATGACTTTATATGTCTCACTGGTGTAGCAGTGATGCCACAGAATCACAGTTAAGACAATGTTTTCTAACTAAAAAAGCTGGTGCAGAGCCCTGCTATTCTTTTGGGTTTGATTCTAAAAAGACTCTGTTAGTTGCCAGTTTGAATTTCCTAAAAATTTAGAGTAAAATCACATTTTTTGTACTTTGATACACAAAACAAAACTACTGCAATTTGCTTTTCTAGCTCATGTTTACAAATACAAGTCATATTTACAATCCAGAGCTCCAGAACAGTCCTTTCAACTTCAGGCCCTGTTGAGAGGCAGATATATTAACTCCAGCTCAAAGCCACGATGATGTGCTCCTTGTTTTCCTGCTGGGGCTGGCTCATGTCCTGGCACATCTCAGCTGGGGTAGAGTGCACATGGAACTGTCTGCACCCATCCAGCAAGGAAAATCCCACATTAGTCCTATTTAGCACACCCATGAGACCTCTGTGAGATAACAAATAGGGCTCTATTTTTGTATTAGGGGAAAATACTTAAACTAGTTCTCAAGTGTCAAGCCAAGCAGAAAAGCGACTTTAGGAGTTTGAAAGTGACTTGCAGAGAATAAGAAACTTTTCAGCAGTGCTGAAACTTTTTTTATTGCTTCACATAAATCAAGGCTATCCTTCTTTTCATGTGTACATTCCTATTTTGTGAGAGTAAGTGTTCCTAAACAAATGCACACTAATATGTTTCACGGTTTTGGGAAAATATTCAGAATGTTTTTTAAATTAATAAATAACATTTATTTTTCATATTTTATTTAAACATTAAATTTAAGTATGTTTATCATACGGTACAGAGATGTCCCATTTTGAACCTATTTTCCTGGGTAATTAGTGAGAAAAGAATTAGGCTTTGCAAAAAAATTTTGCTGTTGGTTAAAGTTGCTGGCTGTTCATTACCACTGTTATCCAGTCTATCCAGGAGTTTCAGAAGCAAATGTTGCTGATGAATGTTCTTTTCTTGACATAACATTTTCCTGTATTAAACTAAAATTACCAAGCATTAAATTCACCAGTCATTTCTAGAAATAGTGAGGATGCTTCAAGTGTTACATAGTATTCCAAACATTAATGCCATTTAATGTGTGTGTTCCCAACATTAATGCCACTTGTGTGTATCCACAGAAGTCCACGATTCTGTGAAATTCATGAAGAATGAGGCTCACTGGAATCAGTTAAACTACATGTGACCTTCCATTTTCCATGATTCAACACACTAATTCCTTCTTGAAGGGAAATAAAAAAATGAAATCAAAGCTAAACACAGATTGTTACCTCCCTGTGTTCTGAAAAGCAGCTGATATTGGATATCCTTTCACAACAGCCTCTTCAGGGAATGAAGTACAGGCAGCTTTCACTGAGCTTTTCTTCCCCCATATAACTGGTTTTGCTGCACCCTTGACATGACCATTATATTCTGCAGCATTTCACATTGTCATGAAAACTCATTCACGCAGAAAATTTACTATTAGAGACACATGGCCTTGGTTTATTTTTAGGGAAAAGTATAAATAGTTCTAGGTCTACATGTAAGATTTTTGACTAGAGGCCATTTTTATACTCGAGTTATAATAAAGACTCAAAATAGATCAGAAAATATGATGTCAGCTTGCTTTTATTCCCTTTCTGCTGCAGGATCTGTTGGCAATCAGGAACACACACTTAACATTTCTTTTTAAAAGGGACAGTGAATTCAGGCTTTCTTCAGACAGTGAACTGTGACCTACTCTCGGGTAGGATATGTGGACTAAGTTTTTTCCTGTGTCTCCCTTCCTCTCCATTTTTTTTCCCCTTCTTTTCCTCACCTTGGATGAACCAACAAAAGACATTTATAGTATGGCATAAAGCCTTAAAATGGGAAGAAGGGCATTTTTCTTATTTAATTTGGATGTTTTCTGTTTCTGCCTTGTCTTCAAGACAACTTAAATGAAACATGACAATATGGCCTCATCTTCTGTCCCAGAAGATGAGGGATAAAAATTAGAGAAGCTGTGAATCATCCTTGCAATGGGATTTTTCCTTCTGAAAATTCTTAGTAATAATCTGAAAAATTACTAATAATACAGTAATAATTAAGTTAAATTACTGATTCAATTTGATATATATATATATATGTAAAGTGGTAAAGGATCAAGCGTTTGTGTGTAGATTCCTGCTCTACAAACACCATACATGTGTGTGTTTTACAGATTTTTGCGTAATGTCTTAAAGCCCTTCAGTACTCAAACCCTTCCAACACATTACAAATCCTTATAACAATTCATTAATGTTTTATATCTTTCTAATGTGAAAAGTTTCACACAGAAAATTAAGTTTAATCTAATCTTTCTGCACTTTAGAACATTGATTTTTCTTCTTTCTTTAATTAGAACATCTTTTTAACTTTCTTTTTCTAGCAATCTTTCATATTTTTGAAATTGCTGTTGTGTCCTGTATTTTGGTTTTCTCTTCCCTAGATCAAATCAACACAAACTTTTCAGCCTTTACTCACAATTCGTGATTCCTGCACTTTTAATACATTTCATTCTTTTCATCTTCCTTTGGATTGGATTTTCTCTTATTGATTAAGACATCTGTAAGTAATTCCCTTAGCTGATGCCGGAATGATTTTTGTCTTTTCTTTTATATACCTTTTACACAATTCTCTGTATCCACAAGTATTAGCAGTATGCATACTTGCAACCTTTTACTTAGTTTAGTGCTTAGTGTTTTGTAAGTGTTCTGCAGGCCCTGAGACTGAATATCCCAGAACTGCAGACCCAGGGAGACCAAACATTCCTGCTATCTCAGGAACCCAAGATCTCCTGACAGGAGGATTCTGTAAACCAGGGGTTAGCCCACCCCAACCTCATTATTGGGCCCCCTTGTTAGATATGCTGATGTGTAAAGTCTATAACTGGTGTGTGTGATTGACGGTGGGTGTGCATTTTGCCACTTCACCTGCATGAAGTGGATGCACTGAACAGGATCCTGATTAAAATACGAAGGTAAAGACCCCAACCCTCTTAACCGTGTCTAGCTTCATTTTCCTAACACCAGGAAAAAGGCATTATAGCCAGCTACAGAATTTTATCTAGCACCCTTCCAGAGTCAACCAGAGAGATTCACTTTTTCTTTTCATCATATGGTTTGCTTTTTTCCTTGTAGCCTGATTTGACTGATATGTGTTCAGATTAATTGCTTGAACCCCAGATTCTTTCCAAGGACAGAGTAGTATAGCTGAGATAATAATGAAAGCAGCTAATTGTCAAGGGACTGTTGCAATAAAAATGCCATGTATATTTTATTGTGTGTTGTGATTTATTATTTCATCTTGCCTTTCACTCCAGTTTTTACTCCTATTATCCTTTAATTTTCTTCTTTAATGCCATCACGCTCCAGTGTCACTGTATGTTCTCCCACAGGAATCTGAGGTGGGGTGAGCAGTCAGGAAAGGACATGAAATGCTGATTAATAGTCTGGCAGTTGTCCTGTTGGTATTGATCATATTTTGTGGATGTCTCTCCTGGAGCACACCTTCTGCCATAACTTTATAATTTGATTCTATGTGTTTCTTGAATAAATATTGATCTCTTTTTTAAAACATAAGAATAAGTAGGATGAAGATCTCAAGATCATTCTTTAACTGTTTGTGAAAACAGATGAGTTTTGGGAGACACACAGAAGGCTTGCTGGCAAGGAAAAAATTATCTTGTTTTCTTAGTACTATTTTTCCTTTCCCCTAAATCCACCAAAAAGAGTTTTTTAATCTGTTACATGATTTTTTATTGGATTTTCCTTGCCTGTAATTACAAAATGCCCATTGACATCTGGGTTTCTAATGTCTGCTTGCCTCAGAATATTTCAGGATGCTACATTAATTCTGTCATCTTATATGTGAAACAGCAAATCTCAAGTCTTATCCTTCATTTCATTAACTTCTTGATGTGATCTGCATGGCATTATTTAATCATGGAAATAGGTTCCAGGCCATTTTCTGAAAAAATGTTGACTTCACTTGTGAGCTCAAAACTTTTTTTTCTTTTGCAGAGATGTGTTTGTAAGATATATTGAAATTATTTATAGAGACAAGATTAAGTAATAAGAGCTGCAAAAACAGTGTGCAGGTAAAGTCTAGCTTACATCTGCTCTCAGCCAGGACATTGCTGCTGTTCATGGTGTGTCCTCAAATCCTGCAAGAGTCCACTGAATGATGTGCTGCTTTTTAAGAGTGAAACAATAAGAAGTAGCAGAAGAACTGCACTGAAAATGGTAAATGCAATCTGCACCTGCGTTCTCTGAAATAAAACTGTAACTTTTTGACCCGTTTCTACTATGAGAAGAAAAGGATATGTCTAGCTTTCCTAAAACACAGACCCCTGGATAATATTAAGTCCTCTTCAACAGAAGGCATTTGTCTTAAGATTCTTTCTTCTTTCTTAGGTGGATGGTTAAGTGTTCTCTGTTGGAACTGTAAGTTCCAAAGGGATAGAGATTTCATCACGGGTAAGTCAAAATGCTTGTCTCCATTTGGAAGGTTTGCTGCTACATGAAAAAAAAAAACAAACCCAAAAAAGCAATTGCAACTTCCCCCAATTATAGAAAGCATGCATAGTTTATGGCTTGTTTCTTGTTCTCTCTTTTGTGCCTTTACATGTTGAAATTGTTCTCAGAATAGAATAGATTATTTGGCTTATTTTATTCCAGTTTTCCATTCCTAAAATCATAGCAATATATAGTGGGGGTTTTTTTGTTTTGTTTTTGTTGGGTTTTTTGGTTTATTTTTATATTTTGTCCTGTTACAATTCCTGGCTAATTTGTAGCCTTTGATATGTAACTTGGTTTTAAGTAGTCTGAGCAGCATCTCTGGAGTTCCACTAAAGGACTTTGATAGAAGAAGTAATTCTTTTGAGGCCTCAGTGTGGATGCAGATTACTCTACTCTGCAATCATGGTTTTTGCAGGATAGAGGACCAACAGTGTTGATCATTCCTGTAAAAAGATCCTATTGGTTCCCCATTTCCTGAATGTGTATTGATCCCTCTGGGATGAAGTGCTTTAAAATTTGCTGATCCAAGGTTATAAGCTTCTTAAGAAATTGATAGGAGCTTACAAATCACCAGCATCACTGGAACTAGTTCCTAAATGATACATATTCACTGATCTTCATGGGAGAGGAAGAAAGGATTTGAGGGGAAAATCTTTCTTCCCCTGTTTAGAAAAAAAAAAATCTTTAAAATTGATTGAAAGTTTCTATAGAGTAATGAAGTGGAGAGGATCTGATCTTATTTCTTGCATGCTGCCTGAAAAGAATCCATCATGACTATAACATTTCATGTAGCTAGACCTCTTGATTGTTTCTATGCTTGACCCTATCCCTTCCCTTATTTGAAACCCTCAGGATTTTAGTTTATTCTTTTTCTTAGGACAAAGATGAGATGCTAATATTTATATTAATTAAAATATATATTTATATTAATATTAACATCTGGGCTAGATGTTAATAACTTTAAATTTTGCCTGTCTTAGGGGAACAGGCATAATCTCAGTTCATTGTCATATTAATTTTGTATTTAACGGAGAGAAAGGGGCACTTCCAAAGAGCAAATAATCCCACCCAATCTGATCTCCTCCTAGAGGTGCCTGTCCTTACAAGAACCTGAGAGGCCAGACTGTCAGAGAGGATGTTCAGCCAGGCAAAGGTCACCAGGCATTACTGCAGGAGTGGCAGTGACCGTATTGTTGTAATGCACCACCTCTTTTGTCCCCAGGAAATGGGGCCTCATCTGCAGGCACAGGGTGAAACCATTTCCCTGAACCTAAGGAATGCTTGTTTAATGATTCCACTGGATTCTTGCCTGAAATTTTTCAAGTCCCTTGGTGGTACTGATGTCACCAAGTCCCTTAATTTCACTAACCATTTACTGCAGATACTCAAGTGGAAAGACAAGGGAGCAGTTGAGTGTGTTAGTGAGTGTTTCTCATCTCTGCTGCTTGCACAGGACAATCTATTCCAAGTGCAGCTCTTGTTCTTTCCCCATCTTGAGGAGGGAGGTCAGGGTGTGCTTGTCAGTGCTGTGCAGACATTCCCAGAGAGGGCTGTGCGTGATGGGGGCTCCTGAAGCAAAACAGAAGGTGCTCTATTTTTAGGCTGGTGAGCTACTGCTCTTGGTCAACTGCTGCACTCCATGAAGGATCCAGATGCAAGGTTCCCTAAAGGCAGCTGAATTTGGCTGCCAACATCATGCTCATATGCTCACGTTGCTGCATTACAGCATGTTTCAGAGGAAAAAAAATGCTTAAAAATCCTCAGGTGCACGGTTTGTGTTTATTTAACAGAAGCCTAAGATGGTTTGTACTGCACGCTAATATAGAGTCAAATGATGGGGATTGCTCACAGGCTGCCTCACTGGCAGGAAGCTTCTATAAAATCTCACCTGTGAAAAACCAAGCTGTTATGTTTAAAGGAAAGTGAAAGAAATTAGTGTTAAACTGGTTTTAAAGTGATGTGTCTGTCGTGTGTTTTATTAAAATAATTTTTCAAAAGGCTCAGTGTGGTGGATGAATGGTCTTTGTGTGGTGTCCAAAATTACTGGATGGAAAGTGACGTGCCCACTCTGAGTTACCAGCCTTCAGTCCTGATTTAATAGTTATTTCTTCTAGTAATGTCCTTTATTGCTCATCCTATCCAAAATTAAAGCAACACTCTCTGCCTTAGGTCCAAAGAAATTAGTGGAAACCATCCTAAATCCTATCTGTTTCTGGGGAGTCACACTAAATCTGACTTTTTTAGCAGGTGGGTGTTGAAGAATAAATTACCCATTCATGTCAGACACCACAGAAGGCCAAAGAAATTATTCATCTGCTGCATCAGGTCTGCTCTGCCCAGCACTGCCTTCACACCAGCTACCCCATTTCCAGCCTGTCTTGCTGTTTGCTTAAGGACAGATCTATCTCATTCTGTTCTGAACCCATCCTTTGTGATAATTCCTGGAGGGCAGACTGGGAATCTCCATCTCAGGTTCATTTCTATCCATGACTTTTGCCTTGCTGCTGGATTTTTATTTCCTGTGGCTGCGTCTGATTGGAATGTGACCTTTGGCAAACGCAGGGTGATTTTTCAGCTCAGCCACCCTCATGTGAGTCTCCTCCAGCCCTGGGGACTTTTCATGGAATTTCTAATCTGCTGCTCCTTTGCAGGGAGCTTTGCAAAATGTGCTGATCCATCTGCAGGATCAGCTGCTGGAGGACACAGAGGCTCAATTTTCCTTTGAAGATCAACAAACTTCCCATGTCCTGTGTCATTTGTGACCCTATTGACTCCTCCATCCAGCAACCAGCCTTCGCTTCCCCCAGCTTTCTTTTACAACTGGAAAAGTCTTTCTAATTCCTTTCCCCCCCCTCCTATTTAGGGTGCTCAAAAGGGATTTTGGATTCACCAAATCTCTGGATTAGAAACTTTCTCAGTTTTCTTCTTCCATGCTGAAATTTTCACTGTCAGCTTCAAATGAAAATATTTACTTGCTTTTTTGGAAAATGTTCAGGGGATTTTTCTTTTTTGGTCATAGTATGTTGATTTTTTTCCTTAATGCAAATATTATCAATCAAATTGTTCAAATATATAGAATTAAAAAGAAACAAATATCCTAAAAATAATTATTTTTATAAAGAAAAATGTCATTATCTTTCATTAAAATATAAGAAAAAACCCATGAGCATTTCAAAAAGCAATTAATCCTTCAACAATTAATTCCTCTCTCAAATGATTTTTTTTCAGGATGATGCACAAAACCTAGAACACATGTTGAGAATAAGCAAACACTGTTAAATATGAAAATAAACAAACGCATTTGTTTCTTATCTTTCAGAATCAAGCTTTTGGTGAGAGAGAGAGAGAGAGAACTAGAATATTGTTTAGAACAATAAACAAGCATTCTTTTTGCATGTTTTCCAGGAAAAATGAGAGGCTTATATAATGGCTAATTCAGACAGCCTATTCATAAAACTCTTCACTGAAATTTGGTCTTTTTTTTTTTTTTCCCCTGAAAATATAGCTCAGTGTTTGTTGATAAAACAGCTTGTTTCCCCCAGATGGTAGTGCTGAAGCTACTCAAGAGCAGATGAGAAATTACAGAAATGTAGGTCTACTTCTTTTTAGGGAAAAAAAAAATTGCACAAAACATATGCTGACTATTTGTTGCCCTAAACCCTGCTTCATTCACTCAGACAATTAATGACTGTGGCTTGAAAGTATGAATAATGAACTCAGTTTATTTGGAGGAGGAAGGACATCTTCATTGTGGGCTACTGGATTCTAAATAGTAGGTCTGAAATGCATAAATATGCATATGAATGCATAAATCTTAAGTTTTAAAAAATTTAAACCTGGAAAACTTCTGCTTCATTCTAAGGAAATAAAAAAGAAAAACTAAGGTATATAAAAAATAGAAATAATTGGGCACCCAGTGGAAAATTTGCATTTAACATGATCTTGCTAGGCAAAGCACCTGATTTGGTTTCTGTTAAATTCTATATACTTTTTCCTCTGTCAGAGAGAAAGAAGCTTTTTAATGTTTCTTTATGCTTTCATGATGTCTGTGTGGCGAGTTTGCTGCTTTAGATTAAATAAAATGAAGTTTACTGTCATAAACATGAGTGTTTCCAGATTCAGAGAAAGTGGTGAAGAAGTTGGACAGAAAGGTGTGAATTTGATAACAGAATGGTGTGAATTTAGTAGATAAATGCAGCTGCATTCTAAGTGAATGTTAAACCCACCCAGAGAATTACATCCTTGGCAGCAAGGGAAGGAAAACAGCAGTAACAGCAACTGCTGTGTCTATGCTGAAATTTGGAGTGTTCCGTCATACCTCAGAGCTACCAGAACTGATGAAATGTGTATTGATATTTGAAAGTTTAATGTATAATCTGTGTATAATCTACCTTTTTATATATAGATGCTGTAGGGTTTTTCTTGTCTGCAAATAAATAAGTTTAGATTATTTTTATATCTCATCACTGAACATGGAGCTCCTTTGAAGCATTCTACCACCATTCCATGTACTCTAGAGAAACAAAAATGGTTCTATAAACATCTAAAAATGTATAATGCTCATCAAAACAGTGACAAATCACAGTTTGGAAAGATTCTAAAACTTAATCTATCTCAAGTTTCTATAGCAGTTGAACTCTATTTAATTTTATTGCTGTGTATTTTGTATAAGTAGCAGTAGGATAAAACCAACAGTTTTCTGTTACCTCCAGTTGCTCAATGCTCCCTGACTGTTATTGTGAATAGGACAGGGGCTGTTTCTGCACTTGCAAACTCTCTGCATTCCAGAGAGTCCTTTAACTCTGGGGCAGATGTGAGGCCAAGGACGATTTCTACGACGTGACTTGGTGAGGTGAGGAGCAGATCTGGGAGGCACAGCAGGCAGCAAGGTCACTGGGAGAAGCCTGGCTGCTGCAGGTTGAGCAGCTGTTAAGGTCCAGGTTAATTTAATGGCTCTCCACAAAAAAGGATCAGTGCAGAATTAGTACAAATTATAAATTGCCAGGGAAACAAGTCCCAAGAAGGGCTTTGATTCCTGTAGGGTCTGGAGTTTGGAATTCAGCACCACCCATGTCCTGCAGCCTGGTGGGACTCACCTCTCTTCAGACAAGCCCCTGGCATCCTGTCTGCTGCTGCTTTCCCAGTCTGCCTCTCAAAAGTGGATTTTGTCTGTCTGCCAAATCAGCAGCACCTGGAACATCTTGGCCAGGAGAAGATTTTAGAAAAGTTGTGAAACGTTCTAGACGTTTCAGCTGGCAAAAAGAGACACCTTCCTACAGAAAGGTTTCTTGCCTTTGCAGTGTTTTGGTCTAGGTGAAGTTTAGATTTCATTAGCTAGAATGTTTATTTCACTTTACTGGCCAATTAGGAAAAACCTCAAATTTTCTTTAGCTTGTACTATTTGCTTGCTCGGGTTACTCCTAACCTGGAATTCCAGAAGAAATTCAGTCTTTATTGGAACTAATTAAAAAAAATGTAATCAGATGTTTTAATACTTTATTGATAAAGAAAAGCCTTGCTTAACTTTACTTCTCATGAAAAGGAAAAAATTCTACTGCGTATCCATAACAGAAGAAGAAATGAGAAAATTAAATTTGCTAAAACTGGCTCTCATGTGTTCATAGTAATTTTTTTTTATTTGAAAGTAAAGTTAATACTGTTATTTGTGCTTTCCACGGAAATGATTAGGAATGCACACAAGAAAAGTGAAGCCATAAAGTCAGGTTGTATTGTTTAGATGCTCAGACCAGAGCAGTTTCAAAAGTTTAAATTCACCCTTTTGCACTGGAGAGGAACCACTAAGGCTCAGTTTAAATTCCTCGAAATAAAAGCACTTGTGATAGTGTTTCTTTCTTCCTCCCATTCTCTTTCTGACAATTTCCACAGGAGCTATTCTCAGAGGGTGACATCTCTGAGGTTCTTTTACAGGATAATTTAAGACCATTAACATAATTTTTCTTAGTCTGTAGCTCCAGCTGCTGCAATTTGTCTTTGAGATTCATGACTACTAAAATTCAACAAATTTAATTTAAAATGATGGAATATATTTCCATTTATTTAGCAATGAGAAACAACTTCAATAAACACAGAGGAAATCTAAATGGAAGAAATGGATGGTGTAATCAAGCATATGCCATTGCCAGCCTGATCTTCTCAGGCTGTCTATGTGCTTTTCTGCTATATCAGTCAATCAAATATTATTATATTGGAAAAGCTTCTTGGGATATGAAACAATTCATTTTTAATGATATTTTTTTATGACTTTCACACATGCAGAGTGGGCCAATGCAGCTCTACCAAGTTTTGTCAATTTTAAAAAGTGCCCATTCTTGCATCAGGCCCTGCCAGTCACAGCATGAAGGTCTTAATAGTTCAGTCGCCCAGCCCCAAATTGCAGGCTCCCCTGGGATTCTGTTTTCCCTTTGCATCACAAAATATTGTCACTCTGACTTACTTTGTAGTCAGAGAATATCACAGACTCTCAGGCATGATCCTGAATTCCATCAAAATAGAAGTGTACAGAGCTATTCAGGATTTATATTGTAGTCTACAAATAGGATATTTTCTTTAATTTCAAACAGTACAGGGAATTTCAGGCTGAAGTTCTGAAAGGTTGTACATTGCATTTTGCACTTGGAAGCCAAGTTAGAAGGTGCTGCACTTTCCTGTAGCTCAGATCTCTGTTAGGAACTCATATGTGAAATCCTGACTGTTTAAAGGGGATGGGATAAATATGGGAGCAGCATTTGAAGTCTGACTTCTATATCTGCTTCTGTCAAACATGTCTGTCCAATTCCTCACCTACTTGTTTGAAAAAGACATGAAAACGAAGCTCATTTAACTCTAAACCACAGACTTCCCACTTTTACCCTTCCCACAAGCAACTGCAGTCCACTTCCAGGAAGCAGCTCCAGCTGAGGACCAGACTGAGAAATTCCTTTCTGCTGAAAATGCTGAGGGTTGATCTGGCTCCCTGAGCACCAGGGTGGGTTTCCTGAGCAGCACAGCTCCCTGGCTCCTGGAGCATGACCTTATCTCTTCCCTAACTGTATGGTGGTTTTCTCCTCTGCTAGTCAGAACTAATGGGATGGCACATGAGGGTGGCCATGGCTTTATAGTAGGGTTTTTTTTCATTATGAATTTGCTCAGTAGCCATTTTCATGCTGAGTGACTGCTCTGTGAGAGAAGCTGAGTCTGAGGGAGGCAATTGTGGTGCTTCTTGCCTCCAGGTGAGCTGTCCTAGGCTGCATCTGTAATTAATTCTCTTGATTTTACACTGAAACTGGTGATCCTGCCATATATAGGTTTTGACAGTTGCTTTTCTAATAAAAACTTCTCATAAAAGTCAACCAGCAAATTCCTTATCAGCTTTGTGAGGCACAATCAGTGAATAATATAAGCAAACCACCTGGGTCAGTGTGTGTGTCATACAGTCAGATTTACTGGTGATTTCTGGAGAGTTCAGTTTGGATCAAGTTTTGGTGCAATTTCAGTTGGCAGGTGTTAGGTGTGTTTGGGGTTATTGTACTGGAAGGTTGTTTTGGGTTTATTCACCACCCAGAATCTGAGACCATTTCCAATTCATACATAGAATATTCTTGGTAATTGGCAGCTACCTATTTTTTCTCTAACATCATTCTCATAAAAGGTGGAACATTTCTCCCTTAATTTTATTTCAACTTCCCCAAAAGGAGAGACAAACCTGAGAGGTGTTAACCAGGGAAATGATAATGCAAAAGTTCAGCAAAATTCTAGGCAGCAGAAAACTATCACCCTCACCAATTGTTCTGTGGAAATACACTTCAAATATAGGGAACAGCATCCTCTAAATGAGACATAGTGTGCAGTTGGTTCATGTTAAGCATATCAATATTTCATTTTAAAAGTGCAGAGATATTTAGGAGATTTGGAAGCATGGCTACAAGTTGGCATCTTAAACTTGTAGTCCAGATGAAGGAATGTGTTCCCTATTTCATGTGCACTGTGTACTCTGCTCTTAAAAATAATCCCTGTCTGCTAACTGAATAAAATAAGGCATCCTTTCACCACTTAAAAATAACTGTATTTTACAGCAATGCATTCCTCAAATGTATTTAAGTGATTGAGATTTAATCAATTAAAAATGTAATTAGATAGCACCTTTATAAAGCACCATTTTTATAAAAAAAATCAAATTACTTTTAGAGTACTTTTCTGGCATCTGTAGCTAAGGACAGAATTTATATGACTTTTATTTCTAAGCTGCATCCTTGGTGGTCAATGGAGCAAAGACATAATGATAGATGTTTTCCTGAAGTGCAGTGAGAATCTGCAGCAGGAGTGAAGACCTCTGGGGTAGGTAATTGTAAATGAAACTAAAACATGTTAATGGGAATGAAATAATTTTGAAAAGACTGAGTAAGAGACAAATCTTACTGTTAAAAAAATAGCTTAAAAACAATTGCAGTTGGATCAATGGAATAATAGAATTGTCGTTCTTGAGGCTAGAGTGAAATAATTCTAAATGAAATACTGGACATGTCTTTGGAAAATTGTGTTTTGTTCTTACATAGCAAAGAGAAACTTGACAGAGGAAAGTATGGTCACTGTCTTAGACTCTTATCCCTAGTATGAAAGGCTGAATTTCTGCCTACATGTCAATATATTGAACAATATCTGTTTGATCAAAACCAGGAAGGGGCATTTTAGATTCCTTTGATCTCCATCATGATATTTTTTTCTTCCCTACCCAACTCAGGCCTGCCTGCAAACTACAACAGTAACAGCAGCTGCTGCTGAACAGGCAGCTTATTCAGAGAACTTCTGCTGGAAAAAAAAAGCCAGGATACACAAACAGAGAACTCTGACTGGGCAGACAGTTCCACCTAGCTTGTGACCTTTCTGTGCTTCCTTTGGCTAGGTGGAAGTCATAAGCAGATAAGAGGAATCAATAGGAAAAAGAGGCTTCCCCCATACTCTTGCAAAACTATAACAAAATACATTTAGAATTAAAATTTTACTGTTACTTGTCCATTGTGCACACATCAAAATTGGTACATAGCTGTCATGGAAACCTTATTTTCTTAAGGTCCTTATTTTTATAGACGCAAAAGAAGGAAAAGAATATTTCTTGGATTCTTATTTCCTAACTCTCCTTTTTCTCTCAGTATTGGTGTGCTAGAGTTCAGTTTGTATTGGAGCACAGTTGGATCCCTAAAGGCCTCCACTATTTTTTTCCCTGAGATATTAAAAGAAGTGGTGTAAAGGTCAGACTGAGGAGCCTGAATTCTCCTTTCACTTGCTTTGGTTTTCCTCTTGTATCATCCCACTGTCTTCTGTGTTTACTTTTGATGTAAAATTCTGTGTGAGGAAATTGAAACCAAAGCACAGAGTGCAAGAAGTGAGGCAGTACACTTTGGAACGCAGTCCTTCTCTGCAAACATCTTCTGTTCCCAGGCATTTCTGTTTTTCTTCTGTGTGCACTAAATTTCAGGTAGCCACTAATGCAGCCAGAAAGAAAACACAACAGTGTGTATTTCCTTTTAGTTACAACAAATGTTCTATTGAACAGGTCACTGATAAAAATAATTACATGGCTTATGAGGGTTTAACAAGTGTGTCTAAAGTCAGGCATGTCAGTAGTCCTGTTATTCTGAATTTTTCAGATATGACAACTAGTATTGGATTGCAATGTAGCAGAATGTAGAATTGTTTACAGTAACAGAATTATCTCAGGTCCTGCAAACAGTAGTTACCTGAGTGCAAGGAACCTTGGCTAATTTACCCAGCTGAGAAATTAATCTGAACTTTTCAAGTTTCTGCCTTCGCTTACCTTTATTCTGTAGCAACAGGGTCTCAGAAGCATCTCCTATGTTCCCTAACCTTTGCACGGAGAAAACCAACTTTGCTTATGGCTCCTTTGCTCTTAGCCATTTTCTATGGTGATATTTAATATTCCCCTTTGCATTCTTTGACATTATCTAGCAATTCAGACTGAACACAAGAATCTAGATGTTTAAAAGATCAAGTAATTAACACCCCGCTACTAGGACACAGAAATTGCCCCCCTCCACCACAAAAAAACCCCCACAAGCCAAAGCCCAAAAACAATGTGAAAAGCAAACCCCAAAGAAGAGATATTAAGACCTGAATTTAGAAGTCAGTGTTTCAGTTACAAACAAACCTCAATTGTTTAATGGAAATATCAACTCCATGTAATAATAGGGTGTGCAGGGATGCAGAGTAAGGACAAAGCTCCCCTGGACAGGAAGGGACGGAGATTCTTTAATTGTATCACAGTAATTGCATTCAGTGGTTTGAAAGATTTTATAGTAAGAGAGGGCATGCAAAGATTAATTCTGGTAATATCCATGCCCATAAAGTTAGAAGTCATATTTGAGCAATATTTCTAAATGGATTATGCTTCACAAATGTTTTATAAGGAAAGGCAAGTTGGCTAATTTCATTGCTATGCACAAGTGTGTGACAAAAGGCATTCTGGCTGTTTCCTTTTTTATTTAAAATGTATTAAGTTTGTTTCTCATTCCCACTGATAGCAGTAAATGAGTATTAACACTGTTTATACATTTGTATAGATGGGTTGTCATTAATCATGCTTTACCCATAATGTTGTACATGGTTTTCCAAGGACAAACTTTCTGCTTGTAGAGTCATTTTTTTAATAAAAGAGTTCCCCATAGTCAACTTGTCTCGTTACCAAATGCTTTCTGAAGTTTGTTTAGGTCATTAGAATGGCTGGGGCTGTCACACAAATGCCAAAAAAAATGGGCAAGACTAAATCTGGAGTGATTTAGTTGGGAAAAAAGTATTTATAAAATTAATGAGGAGAAGAACCCAAGAAATCAGGAAGAAGCCTGTGTGCCTGAAAGAATACACAGTATTTTTTTAGGCTGCTGGAAAACTTGTTTGCATAAGTTTTTTAGACTTCAAGAATTCGGGCCTTGCTATCACTGATATCAATTCATGTTTGGGATGTAATAAATCCATGTTCATGGTCTTATTTCCCATTCAGCAGAGCAATAACTACTCTGGAATTGTCTGCCTTCAGATGATGCACTAAGTTCTGCTGGCACGATTCCAGTGTCTGGAAACATTACAGTATTATTTTAGTATTAAAAAGTGTCAAACTCTCATTTTCTTTACTTATCTTTCCATTCCATTTTGTAGAAGAAATCAATGCTTCTCCTAAAGGCTTCTGCTATCAGTTCAAATGTGCTCTATGCTGATAAATATCACACCCATCTGATGGTTTAAGTAAAAATAAATTACCTGTTTAGTCTGCCAATAAGCAGTGATGGCAAGGCTTAAATAGCTCTGCACCTCTAAGAAAGCACTTGCTCCCAAAACAAGGCTCTTCTGTAACTAGGTTAAAACATAAATAATCTGCTGTGTTTGCCTATGTTGGTCAGGAATAAGCTGACCAGTAATCTGTTTATAGAAAAATGCACATAAATCAAAGGAAATACACAAGCATAAAGCTGCAACAACGTATATATGAATTGAGGTTTTATTCTATTTTTGAACCAAAGAGAGGAGTTTGTCCCCATAATGCAGACATATTTTCTCTTTAAAAGGCAATAATATCAATAATATTCAGAAAACATTACTTGCTTCCCAGGAACATTGTCCCCCCTCCCCTTTTTTGTTTTCCCTGCTGTTTGTAGCTTAAAATAGATGAGAATATTACACAGAAGATCTGCAGGCTTTTCTGGGTTATTTCCTTATCTGAAACTATTTCCTTTCTGTCTTGTAGCTGTTGGTGCCCAGAGGTGTCAGATGTTTCTGCTCTGGGACTGCAGTCTCCAAAGGCAGCTCTGACATCAGTAGTGAGGGTGTCCTTGGGGATAATTGAATCCCATCAATTACCTCCACCATCTGCTGGATGTGAGAGGTGGCTTTTCCCTTGGCACTGATGGCTGGAGTAATTTTGGCTGTGGTAACACTCTCCACATTATATTAAATGCATATTACAGTAACACCTTACCCAAATTAGTGTAGGATGATCCTTACGGATATAGAACATTTTTAAACTAGCTGAGGTCAATAAAATAATGCTTGATTTCCATTTGAAGTTTATGATGTCTTAACAGAAGAACAAAAACCTCTCATACTTTAAGTAGACCCTGCTTTTTTCCTTGCTTTTTATATCAGTCTCACTATTTTTACTGCTGGATTTTATTTTTTTTCAATGTCTTGCCTGAATCTTGCCATCTTGCAGCACACAAAAGTATCCTACTCAGCCAGAACACAGAGAACTGACTATTCTAAAATAGCAAAAAAGGGAAGCAGTAAACTCAGACTTTGAGAAGGGGAACACATGGGACTAAGCAAGATAATTCAGTGAGTAGCAGATGACACCTGGGGTGAGATTTTGAGAGGAGAAGCTGACAAAATGTACTAGCCTGTAGGGAAATAGGTTACCCACCTGCCTTGTTGTAACTGGAATATCTCTTCTGCTTGTTTGTCATCCTTAGGATTCTCTAAGATTCTCTATTTTCACTGTTTGCAGTAAAAACTGCTTAACGGAGGCCTAATTCTAGGGGGTAAAAACCACCTGATGGTTGGATTTTTCATGGCTAAGGAAAGAGAAACAGCAATATGTTACCTGCTCCATCACAAACAGAAGCATAATTTTGTTGCAGGTTGCAAATTTTTTTCTGTGTCCTTGAAAATCTTCTCAGCAGTGCAAGAATTGCTCTTCATTTGCCAATTGTTAACGTCGTTATCATTCTGGTGTTATCTTATCCTAATTCCCTTAGCTTGTAATAGCTGTGGCCTATTTACTTTTGAGGTCTAAATCATCTTGGTTTAGCAGAGGCAGGGTTACCTGGGGCAGTTTCTATTCCCTCTGGAACCCTGCTTTTATGACTTTGATGCTCATAAGCCTCAAGTGAATGGTTGGGAGGACAAGGCCGCCCTCAACTCCAGATGGCCCAGTTTGAAGCTGCTAACATGAGCCTTCTTTTTCTTTTTCTTTTTCTTTTTCTTTTTCTTTTTCTTTTTCTT
>JAHLSL010000056.1:13692540-13762047 GCA_025920805.1 Petroica traversi
TTCTTTTTCTTTTTCTTTTTCTTTTTCTTTTTCTTTTTCTTTTTCTTCTTTTTCTTTTTCTTTTTCTTCTTTTTCTCTTTCTCTTTCTCTTTCTCTTTCTCTTTCTCTTTCTCTTTCTCTTTCTCTTTCTCTTTCTCTTTCTCTTTCTCTTTCTCTTTCTCTTTTTCTTATTTTTTTTAACAATTAAACATTTCTCGTTTCCACAAAGCACATTTCTTACTAGAAGTGAGTTCTCTGTAATTTTAACTTTTCAACAAGGTATTCCGTGGGCTGCTCCACTCACTGCATCTCTTTTTTAGAATGACTTTTAAAGACGTTGAAATGTCTCTCCTTTGCCTTCTGAAATAGAGAGCTGGGTATGCTGTGAAACCTTAATGCCCTTTCACTTTTGAAAGCTTTGAGAACTGTGCCAGGCTATTTGAAAATCAAAGTAATTATCAGAATAAAATGATCCAAAATCAAATTATCAAAACAATCATCTTATATTTTGTCTACTAAGTCATCATGGTTAGACAAAACTTCTTTTGCTTATGAAATTCTGCCATTTTATGGATGGTGTAATTAAAAACTAGAGACTTCTACTTTTAAAGAGATTGGTTTTTGTTTTTTTTTTCTTCAGTTCATCTCCTTAATTTTAACATTTCACTTGAATCTCAGCTTGGTTGCAGTCCACTTGCACCACAAAGGTTTTGAAAGCCAGTCACTATCCTTGCTGGCACAAGAGCACTGCTTGAAAGCCTCTGCCTGGGAAGGAACATAATTTTAGAGTGAAGAATATTGTTATTTTTATGTTGTTACCTTTTTGAAATGTATCAACTCTTCATCTTTTCTCTCTCTGGAAGAATCCTTGAAAGTCTCCATCTGAAGGCCTATTTTGACTTCTTTTCTTCTGCAGCTACATAATGTCATTTTTAATTGGGAAACTTGTCTGAAGGAGATATTTTCTGTGCATCTTGGTTAGTAGATTTGTCTGCAATTGATACAGAATAGATCTCAAATTGGCTAGAGCTGAGTTAAAGGTCCTTTGTGTTTTTCATTGTCTTATTCAGGGCAGTCCTGATTACTCAAGTTGTTCTCTTTTTGTGAAACTCTGATTTGGCCAATGGGGTCTTGGAATATATAAATTTTCTTTCTTTTTATTGTTTGTTTTCAGAGTGCCATTTATAGAATGTATTTTTGCTTGGCGAAAAAAATTAAAGTTTACTAAAACATTTTGAGGAAAGAGCCTGGCTCAAAGAAGTCACCTGCTATGTGCCTTGAGGTGGGAAAAACCCCATGAATTTACTGAGAGCTCCATTCTCTTACCACCTGCTTCAAATAGATGACATGCTAAATAAACATTCAGTCAGTATTTTTAATGAAAACATTTGTAATGTTTTTGTGAGGACCATACAGTGTTTCAGACCAGAATGTTAATCATTTTACAGTGATTTTTCATGGCTATATTGTTCACATTCATTACCCAGCTTTAGTTACAAAATATATTAGATAAGGAAGATGTTTAGGAAGTGATAAAGAGATTAAAGCCATGAATTTACTTCTAGCTCTGTTCCAAACAAGCTAAATCAGACAAAACCTTTCTGAACTCATTATTTCTCTTTTGTGTGTGTGTGTGTGTGTGTAAGAGATGCCACTTTTCCTGGGACAAGAATGGAGAAAAGTTAAGTACATTGGATATGTGCCTGAATTAAGTGGTCTAAGGTCTTCATGTATTTACAGGGAATGAAAACAATAGGTTTGAGAACCTCTCCCTGGCAGCCCAGTAATTTTGCACTGTCAGGAGACCCAGTGTGTTCCTCCAAGGCATCCAGTACCAGCCACCAAAAAGCTCTTGGCCCAGATGGAGACACCCTCACTTTGAAATAGCTCTTTATTTCTCTATGAGGAAGCATGCGTTACAAATTAATTGATCAGGCATGTTTTTGTTAGCATTAGAGTCACTATGGAGTGCTGAGATGAGAAGGGACAGATATATTTCTGTCAGCAGTGCAAATTCAACATTCTGGCAAACACTTTATTTTGGTACTTTGAGACAACATCACTATTTCTACAGTCACAGAGGCTGCTCATAGAAACAACTATGAATATAAGTAAATTAAATACAATGTTGGCAAGTTTTGCTTGGAAATAGGAGGGGGAAGGAAAGCAAAATTTAAAGTATTTTCTTATTTTTCCAACTGTGGGCAAAATACTAATAAGTATCTTGTCTGCCTGTATGGCAAGAAGAATAAACAATAGGATTTTTTTTTGAGAAATAGCATTTTAGTGGTTGGTACACTTCTATCTGGTTAAATTCAATGCATTCCACTTATGTCAGTACCCAAGGTTTTATTTTAGGCATTTTCCCCAGAGAATATTCTGGCAACCCTTTGACATAAAAAGGTGTTTGAGTGCAGTTGGCTCTTGTTTTGTTTTCTTCTGTGGAGCCTGATTCCATAGACAAACTCTGAGAACATCTGTTGTGAAGAGCCTTGCAGGTGAGACAGGTAAATAAAAACTTGTTTTTTGAATCTCAAAGTAAATTTTCATGGGGGGAAGTGTCCCTGTCCTTTGGTTCTGTCAGGCTGGGTACATACACAGGTAATTCTCCATAATCAAAATGGATTTTTAGGCAGCATTCCTGTAAGTTCCTGGGAAGTTCTGTTGTTTCTAACTGGAGTTTGGTCAAAATCAAGTAATCAAATATTTATACACTTGCTTCAAATTCAAGGGTTAGCTTGACATGGAGACCTTTAGAATTCAGGGTTTCAACCTGCAATGCCATACATGATCAAGAGGTACTTAAAATTCAAGTTTGTCTGAGTTCAAAGTCTGATAGTGAACACGTTCTTGGCTCTATCACTGCCATGACTTTATTGTCCAAAGCCATGTCAGGCTGCCAGTTTACCATTTCATACTGTACTTCAGTGCACTGGGCTCTTTAGAAGATGCACTGTCAGAAATACAAACAATTGGAATTCAGAAGAACCCCTGACCACTGGCAAATATTTCCAATTACAAAGCTTCGATGCTTTGCCAATCTTCACCTCCCATCATGACCTAAAATTAGGCTCTCTTTTTCAGAAGAGTACTTATTTAGTCTGCCAAGAATTTAGCCTCCCTGTTTGAATCCTTACTGCTCTGGGCTCCTAGGAGAACCAGAGCATTTGGGACCAGCTCTCAGTAAACACACAAAGAGCCATTGATGAATATTGGTAACAGAATTCTGTTGCTGCTGCTGTGGATTCTGGTTTTCTAAATTTTTCAGGTTGGAGTTTTTATGATGTTATGCGAGTGAGTAACTCTGTCTTCTTGTGGTTTTGTTTTTTTGGTTTTTTTTCCCTTTGGGGATTTGAGAGCTATTTGAGAAATATTAATTTTTACCAATGTTTTGGTAAGCCTCATGGGAGGATTATGCTGTCAGGTGCTGGACGATCCTGCATCTCTAGGAATAAGGCTGAAAACATCTGTAGCTCTCTCAAGTTCCAGATCCAAACTTTGGTTCTTGGTAATATTTGAGGAAATCAGCATTGGGGATCTTCAAAGAGGGGTTTCCTCTGCTCAAAAAAAGTACCAGGCATTTGCATATGGAATTTAATTATCTATTCCAAATTTTGGAAAAAACATAAAAGAACCTGCAAATATTCAAAAGAGACTGTAGCCCTTTAGTCAGAAACTGAGCTCCTTGCTGACTTGGTAAGGTTTGGATGAAGAACATAAGTGCCAGAATACACTCAATTTCTGCCCACTTTTCTCAATAGACCTCTGATGTTGGAGACATCTGAATGACACCCACTGGACAGGGATCCTGCAGTGATTGTACACTCTGAGACACCTTTTCTGGGGCTGTACCTTATTCCCAATGCAGTGGCATGAGGACATAGTAACTCCTACAATTTGTAGAAAATTCCTTTAAGGTGGCTTTCAAGGTGCAATTTTTTTAGAATTTATATGGTGGACTTAAGGTATCTGGAAAAATATGAATTAATTCAGTGTAAGAAGTTTGTCTTTCACCACAAAGCCAGCGTGAAATTGCAAGGGAAAGTAAACGATTTGCAGCTCTCCAGAGCATTTTAGAAACTATTACTGCATGGCTGTTCAACAACAGAGCAATTCCTAGAGGTCTGCACCAGCTGTCAGATCTGCTTGCAGTTGTCCTGTGCCAGTTAGTCTCCTCTAATTGCAGACAGAGCTTGTACGCTATAGAAAAATCTCATAGAAAGATAGAAGCTATCAGAGCATGGTTATTTATTTTCGTATTTTTTAATGTCTGAATGCACACCAACCAAAAATTTGCACTTAAAAGGATGCCTGTATTTCATATTATGACACATACATTATCATTTACTTGTGCAGTTCTTTCAGCTAAATTTAGAAAGACAGTTTTAGGTCATGAAGTCTAGAGAAACATTTCAAATGCAGGAAAAAGAATATGTGCCATTAATAAGCCATGTATGAATTTATGTGGATAACATTTGAGAAGGAGATATTGTTCATCATTCTCCATCCTAGCAGATTTTATTATAATGGATTCTGACTGGAATGTTACAAACACGCAATGCACAAGGGCACAGCAGAGCACTTAACCTATTCAAAAAGACTGAGCATGCTGCAGTGTTTCGGATGGATTTTGTTAATTGAGTATTGATTTAAAAAACTTGGAATACAACAGTCCTAAATTTTTGGTAGAACACTTGTAGGGCATCTGTGTTGTAGAAGCATCAGTTATATGTTCTCAGTCCTGGTGATTGGAACATGACAGAACAGACTACAGGAGAATGACCTGAATTGAGAATGGGATCAGTGCTGAATTGAATTGACAGTGGAGTGAGCAATGCAGAGATCAAGGACTGTTGAGTGAAACATTCTGGAAATAAGATCAGCAAGAAGCAAAACCATATAAATGAGCAGGGAAAAGTCTGAGAGCTTTATAATCTTCACTGAAGATAAAGTTTCTTTTAATTTACTAGGGGGATTCAATAATTTTACAACCCCTGCAGTTCTAATTGCTATACTTATATCTAATTCAAAACAGTTATTCGGAAATAATTTCTTGTTCTCTTTCGTACCAATGTATTATCATTTTATTTAGACTTGTCAACACTCTCTTTTTTGTGGAGAATATGCACTATATTTTACAGGTGTATAAATAGAAATCTTCTATGCCCATGGGTGCACATATATACATGTATGTATATACAAGTATACCCAGATACACTTGCACTTTGTATTTTTAAAATGAGGCAATTCTTCATTACCTTGTTATATCATACCAAGACCTGAAGAGCCTTTTACGTCAGTTGTAAAGATGTCAAGTTCTATTAATAAAAGACTTGGACATGAGCATGGCTTGGAAAATACATGTGTCTTTAGAAATAAAAATGGCATTCATCTTCTGTGCTACAGAAAAAAAAAAAACAAAACACCAAAAAACCCCCCCAAACCCAATCAAGGCATTTCCTAAAAACTTTTAGGAAAAAAGGAATTACTGGAGTTATGTAGTCCCTCAATTTTGTTAAATGAACAAATTAAAATCAATAGAAAATAGTAGTAGGAAAAGATGACTTTCAGGTTTCAAGTTCCAAAATTACTCTTCTTCTCACAGTAGGCTTTAGAACTTTCTGCCTCAACTGAATGTCATATATATGGCCATAAGATAGGCAGTATTGTCTTGGGACTGATGTTTAGGGGAAAACTGGAGTAAAAATAACCTTCAGCTAAATTGCTCTGGGAAAATTTTGGGAAATATTTTCTGTGTTTTGTCTCCTTTCAGAGCTTAAGTGAATCACATGGCTTTGAAATTTATTTTAAAAATGGACAAGCTCCAGAAAGCCAAGTGTTGTAGAAAACAACTTTCAACATCTAATAGTGCAAGGAAATGTCCTACATTCATATTCTTAGAACATTGATGTTGCATCGTGAAGAAGAACCATGCAAAGGCATGCCGTAACCTAATGGTTTCTTTATTCTAATAAATTACAGTTCTCATGTGCCTGGCTCCCTGTCAGTCTATTTACTCAATCTTTCAACTGTTTATAGTCCAAATATGATGAGTTTGGACTTACCAGCTCACGTGCCCCACCAAACCTCCTTGTCACTATTTATTGTTGGTGTTTAGTACCACACTTAGACCTGTGTCTCTGTTTCCCTCTGCTGTTCTGCTGAGACATTGCTTGTGTTTTTCCCAGTCTAAGCCCTGTACTTGGGAAGCTGCACTCAGCTCACTTTAAAGCCAAATTGTGCTACTTGCTTGTCTACAAACATCTGCCAGAAGGTCTTCAAAACTGTTAGAGTACCCAGTTCATGGTGTGTCCACAATACACAAAAACAGTGGGATGCAGGTGTGTAGAAAACCCTACAGCAGACAAAGAAGGCAGTGACAACGGCAGAGATGTTCTGTCCCACCTGTTGGGTGAAAATTTCTTTGGCTGAAGGTGAGATGAACTAAAAAGGAAGCCCCAGGAGGGAAGCAGTTTTTCAACCTGCAGTTTTCCCACCAAGGATATGCAGGGAGTTTGCAAAACCCTGTAAGAGCAAGGCAGGGTGGGATGGAAGGTAAAACAGAAGAGGGAAACTTCCACGTGATTCCCAAGATCTGTACTGTGGAGGAAAACTGTGGAGGTTTTGATTCAGTGGAAAGCAAAATTGTTTCTAAACAGAATAAAAATATCTAAAAATATCTCTTAGAATTATCTTCATTCATTTTCAGAGAAGACAGAAACATTAAAAATTACTTTAAATAAGTTATTTTTACAAACATAGAGTCTAGGTTGGGCTGGTTTCTGAGGTTTGCCTTACTCGTGTCTTGACTTTTCCTTTCATTGAAATTTTTCTTTTTCTTGTGTTTTGCTATTACTTTGGGAGGTTTCATATGCCACTTTCCTGTACCTCAGCACCCCTTAGGGCCTCAGTTGGTGAGCGGTGGCAAAGGCTGACACGGGATCAGAGCAGTGGGGAGCTGTAGCCAGACACTTACACCCTAAACCACCCACTCTGACTGGAAGGGATCTGGTGCTAGAAAGGGGAATTGAAGTCAGGCTCTTTAACCCTAAATCATCCCCTCTGACTGGAAGGGATCTGGCTTAGAAAGGTGCTCTCATATGGGGAGGGTTGACTTTTGGTTGGCACTTCTTCTTCAGGCTTTGAGCCAGATCTTCAGCGCTGGCCAACTCTCTGACAAAGATGACTCCAAACAATTAGTGAGTGCCTTGAAGGTGTTTCCAGCAGCAGTTCTGGTGGCTGGTGGCCATGGCTGTGCAGTGCCTGGCTCTCTCTGAAGCACGGGGATGGCTCTAAACCTGCCTGGGGACCATGTGCAGTGGTGTGCTTGTGCCCTCAGCTGAACCCTGGCTCCATCTGCTGTGTCCTTCCTGGCACGCAGCCCTTGCCTTCTTAGTGGAGCAGCTGCAGAATAGGACTGTGGGGGTTGAGATTGCACTACAAGGAAATCCCCCTGCCCACTGGAGTTTGCCATCACCACTAGCAGCAAATTTGCTCCTATTTGTAACTTTTGGTAGGCAAGCAAACGATGAAGTTGGAAATCCGGTCCTACTCTATTTACATCATATAGCATTTACCTTCTTTTAAGGTTCTCAAATTATTTCCCCCCCTTAATTTAAAAGACTTATGTGGAAGTTGTGGTATTTCCACAAGCTCTTTAGAAGTACATAATTTAAATGTTAATCTAAACACTTTATAACACTTTGTTCTATGAGGCGTAATAATGAACTTTATATAATTTTCAAATCAACTCCGTCACGAACAGAATGTAGTCTTAACTGGTGCAGATTGTGGTAAAAATGCATTTAGGTGTTGCAAGTCAGGAACTAACAGTTCTCTGAAACACAAAGAGCTGCTTCACCCATCCAAACTAGCCTTTGCTCACTGTAAATGTTAAATTAAATTACAAATTTAATTTAGTTACAAATTTAAATTAAAAATTGGCAAATGTATGCTTACACAGACTGCAAAATGCAGTTTCATTTGCTGAATGGACACGTTTACAGGGCACAGTACGTAACACAACTGGCACACCTGCTCATCTTAAGATTATGAAGCCACTGACTAGGAACCAGAAAGTCTCTGTGGTAACAAGTATTTAACATATGTGTGCATCTTTGCAAGACAGAAATATATTTTAGCAACTGTAAGAGCAATAAAATTAGGAAAGGCAAAAGAACAGTCTGGTTCAGCAGACTCCAGTTCAAGTAGTCCAATTTAAGCTTTTGAAGGTTAGCTCCAAGTTATTTAAAAATCTCGATTCTTTCAAGTAAATAACAATAAATGTTAGATATTTTAAACAGAAAGAACTGGCAGCTGAAAAACAGGGAACAAAAGGCTTATTAAAGTAGATCTGAGGTTCTTTAGGAATATATGAATTTAAAAAATGTGTCTCTTTCAAGCATTACAAAGGAAAAAAGGTAAGCATATGTATGTATACACAGACACATGCTTATATTTGTAGAAGTACAAATATAAAGCAGAAAGAAGTAATGCAAAAGCACCTGATTTTATTGATGTTTGATGAAATCACAGCTGTTCTGGGAAGCAAGAAATGTATGAGTTGTTTCAAGACTATATAGAAGGAAATGAAACAAAGCAATAAAAGGCAATCTTAGGTTGCCTCAAGTATTTCACGCAAGCACAGGTAAATTCAGCTGCTAATTTTGGCAAGGATACTGAAGACTCCCTCTCTGCAGCCAGGACCTTTTACTCGCTCAGTACCACCAATTACATTTGATTTTGAGATATAACCTAAGGTGGTCAACCTTGTTGAGATTAAGTCAACTCTAAGCAAAGAAAGAAGTGTAATGTTAGTTGTTCTAAGTAATACAAATGTCAGAAATCAGCTTGCAAGCCTTATATCCTTGTTAGAAGCAGGGTGTAAAATCAGCATGTTAGCTCATAAACTCTATAACCTCATTGACAGATTTGATTTTGACTTTTCTCTTTCTGGTATTTCCCCTCTCGTACAAGAGACGAAGCTTTGGAAAGTATGGAGATATTGGCTATGATGGCTTTATGTCTTTAGTGCTTAAATAGGAAGCATTTAACCTCATGAATTTTTAAATTGTTTTAATAGATACAAACATTGGTATCCCACACATTTATAAATTAATAAGACACTGCAAAGGGAAGAAATAAATAGTGAAGTCTAATAAGAGTAAAACCTAATGCATGTCCTGAAATAGTTTTGACAGATACAGCACCCATTTTCTCTTGGAATTGTTTCATGGAGCTGCAGCTCTTTTAGAGTTGCATTTAAATTTAATCTGTGCTGAACCAGAAGTTCTTCAAATCTTTTGAGGAAAGAGATTTCTTTCAGCTCTTCATTCTCCCTGGTATGTATGCAGTATTGTGCATTTTCTGTTTTGAACTTACGTGTATATGTTTCAGAAAATGTGTTGCTTATGAACTGTGTGATCCATCTGCTCCTTTGTGTCATTTCTGTTAGATCTGGGTTGCAACAGAACAACTAAAGTCCATTAATATACAATCCTAGCACAGCAACAGTACCAGTTATGGTAAATGCTGTACAAACATTCAGGCATGATTCTGATTTCAGTTCTCTACAATTCTTTTAAAAAGAAGCTAAAATGAGCAAAGGGGGAATCAATATTTGTGAGCAAGCAGGAATTTTAAAACCTGAACAAACAAAGTTATGTACAATATTTTGCTAGACAAAAGAGAGGATAAAAGCAAAGACCAAACAAATTTTCTTTAGGAGTATTTTCTTGCCTCTCTCTCTACTGATAACCAGACTCACTATATATATTCCTGTCAGCTTGTCTTGCTGCTCAATTGCCCTGGCCTTCCTCAGGGCCTTAAAGCTGGTGGTTTTCCACTGTAGCTAATTCCAAAGAAAAAAAAGTCTTAAAATATCCTTTTGGTTCTCTGGGCATCTCTGCCCAAGTATTTCTAGAAATAAAAGTAAAACTAAGTGCTTTTCCTGAAGGCTTTTTTTGGGGCATCTTGTTTTCAAGACCTTTTAATGACATGAAATACAGCAGTGCATATTAAATAAAGACAAATAAGTGATGGAGGCTACTAGAGCTGTCTAATTGTTGTGCAATGAGAATCCATGACTTTTTGCTGGGAAATATCTGTAGGAATATGTCCCCAAGAGTGAAAATTGTCATTCAGTGAGGTAAAGTAACCCTAATCAAGGCAGATCTCTGCTGAATTCCATGTGCTATTTTATAGTGACTGGGACACACCAGTGCATGGAGAATCCACTGGAATGGATGGCAATTTCATGGCAATTCATGGAAACATTACTCATGTCTTCTGGCAAGGTTATCTAAGGATAAAACTATAAAAAGAAAATATGAGCTTTAAATGAACTTTAATAGATTGCAGGTCTGTACAGTATTCCCCTTGTTTACAAATGCTTTCATGTATGAAATATATAAAAATGGGGTCTTTTTTGCATTTAGTAGTTGAATTAAGCAACAATTATATTACACAGTAAAAAGTTAAAGGACTACTGACTTGTGTTGCCAAATAATTTATTATACAATAATGCACTTGAAGGAATGAGCAGACGTTTAACTGTATTAAAATGCAAAGAAAATTTGCCCTATTACTGAAGTCCACAGGCATTTTTGGTTGAGGAGGACAGCTGTGTGAATGGTCCCAATAAAACTCTCTAACACTGATTTATTTTATTAATCTGTATGGTAGATTTTGGACATCGAAAATGACAAATTGCTTAGGACTATCAATTTACAGTCAGACTGACACTGAAAGACAACTGAAGTGCAATACTGAAGATCCAGTAATTCAAACTTCATCTTTTCCCCAAGGAGCAATTTCCAGGAAAATCAAAACCACAGGTTCCTTTGCATATTTGGTATCTCATAGCAGCTTTAATAAAAAATTTCTTCCTCCTTTGGTTCTGACCATTTATGTGGTGGTATAATCAATCCTACTGACTCCTAACTTCTTTGCATAAGAGAGAACAATAACAAAATGTAAAAATAGCTGTTGTGCTACAGGAGAACTTGCTTTGCCTACTGGTTACTAAAAGTAAAACTTTACTAATGTCTTTGTGGGTGAAAAACACTTGAGAACTTAGAGGTGTTCAAGGACTTCCTAATCAGCAAAAAACATTCTTAAACACAGGTAATAGGGCAAATCTTGAGGGAAAAAAATTAATGCAAATGTTATTTTTGGTAGAACACTGTCTTCAGAACTGTCCAAGAGATCTTTGCTGTCAATGAATGGAGAAAAAAGGAAGTAGGAGAGACATTTTAGACTCTTCATTAGAGTTGACAAAAAGTTTGTTGTGTATTTGATAAGATTATCTAAGCTCCAGAACAAAAAACTTCCAGTGTGTTGAGTTCTGAGCAAAAATTATTATTTTTTTAAAAAATCTTTTTGATTTTTTTTTTCTTTCAGGAGATGAGCAAGTCTGTGGCGTCTTGATTTTGATGCAGAGAAAGCCAAGAAACATTGTTATGGTAAACATGACTCTTAGCAAGATCTACAGCAGTCTTATTTAAACTAAACCTTCTGTATGAAACATCTGTGACTGACAGAAAAACTCCTGCTAGGATGGACTAAATAAATATTCCTGCCATGTTTAGACAGTTCTTGACAGCTTTCCCTTTTTTTTCTTACTGGTTCAATTTTCAAAAGAAAAATGGGAAAAAATGTTTGATACTTTCCAGCCTATATTATCTGCCAATCTTAGCATTGTTTTATAACCATGAAAATGCTTCTAAGAATACCATTCTTCACCAAATTCAGACACTTTGTGTTGTATTATTCACAAGGGCTTTTAGCAGGAGGTATAATGAAACCGTGGTAGGTGTATATGGGATTATTTTACCTTCTTGCAACAATTTATATGACACTCTTGGAAGTTTGAAGCTGAAATATTAAAGCACCTTTATTCTGGCAGAGAAGTTTAAATAATTTAGTATGAAAATGAAGAAAACTAAGACACAAATTTACTTCTTTTTTGTCCTCCTCTTGCCACTCCTCCCTGAAATTTTTCCCATTGGAAAATAATAACAAAATATATAATGATATAAGATTAATAAATATTAATATGAATATAACAAAAAATAATAGTAATAACTATAAATGAAATAAAACCAGCACCAGCTTGCTTACTGCTAGCACATAAATCCCACACCATTGACAAACAACTCTTGCCCCAAGCCACATAAAATAGCAGTTACAAAGACCATAATCCTCTTATTTGGGGAGTTCTTGTAAGATTCTGGCTTCACCTGACATAACTGTTTTCTCTGCTCGTGGAAAAGTGCATCTCTGTCAGATTTGGCATCTTATTTTTTGATCTAGGAAATAAGTCTTAAAGTGCATACCTATATTTCCAGATCCATATTTCCCCACAGCACCTCTGTGGCAGGAGTACTCTGACTTCAGCTGCAGTATAACTTTCAGGAGGGAAACCAGTTTGGTTTAGAACAGTCATTTCTATAAATTTGCCCTTCTTTCATACCCCTTGATATTGATTCTTTAACCAAAACTGCTTTGCTCTAGGCAAGGATGATTGTTCACCTCTGGCAGTATTTGAATTCTGTGAGAATTTTGGATCTGCATTCAAAGAGGGCTTCACTTCATGCAAATCCATTTATCTCTTATTCTAATGATCGAGTGGGCCCAAATGCAAGTTAAAGAACTCTGTGGGACTTTCTTGGTGCTGAACACCTCCTGCCACAGGCCATCCAGGTTCCACACTCCTCTGCTGACAGGCTAGAAAGTGTCAGCACAGGATGGGGTAGAATTCCAGTAATGATTACCCTGTTTGAGAAGGACCAACCCTCAGACACCTACTTGTGTCCAAGTCATGGGATCACAGAAGCACAGAACCACAGAATCACTGAATCACAGAATCCTAGAATCATCACAGAATCACAGAATCACAGAATGCCAGAATTATCACAGAACCACAGAATCACAGAACCACAGATTCACAGAACCACAGAACCACAGAATGGTTTGGGTTGGAAGGCAACACAAAAGTCACCTTATTCCTACCCTCCTGATATGGACAGGGAGCCTTCCATGAGACCAGATTACTCACATGCCTATCCAGCCTGGTCTTGAACACCCCCAGGGATGGGGACTCCACAAATCTCTCTGGGATAAAGATCCTTTTGAACTTTTCTGGTGGCCATAATGAGAGGCAGAAGGCACACTATAAATACATGACACTGAAGACACCTGCTGGGACCAGAAAAACTTTACACTTGCTCTGAGCATCTCAGATAGGATGGCAGCAGTGACTGATGTCACCATTTTGCTTAGCTCTCACTCTTTAATTTCACTGAGGCTGCCTGGACCAGCCTATTGTTTTGGGAATAGTTAAGACAAGTAGTTAATTAAAGCATCCCTGTCTTTGGGAAAAAAACAACAACAAAAAAAAAAAAAAAAAGGAAAATAAAAGTGGTTAATGGGACCAGTCCCTTGGTCCTTCAGCACTAGCAAAGTCATGTTACAGTAATTAAGACTGGAGAATGAGAAGTGTGATAAGATGCTAAGAAGATGTTAATATACTGAGTTTCAAATAGCAAGCAGGTTATGTCTGAGTTGTATTAAAAGTCAGAAAGAAATGGCAAAGTGTAATGTGTGCTATGGGACAATAACATTGATTTTGCAGGTGAGTGGGAAAGATGAAAACTCCAGGTGATGAAAGTGAACAGAGATACCTGCTTACATCAGGTATTGTACACAAGAATTAAAATGACAAAGACCAAGATCTGAATATCGCAAGTTATTTCTTACATTTCTTTCTCTGCTGTCATATCAGGCAGTTTTAATACCTCAGAAGCAGCTTGGACATAGCTCTGACATTTATCTTTCTGCATATCTCAAGATTGTCAGTAGAAACCCTGGTGGAATATATTAATTGACTAATGACTCTACTGCACAAACACGAAATATGTATTTTTCTTTCCTTTTTTTTTTTTTTGAGTATGACAGCTAGTTTCATCTCTTTCTGACTTCTTTATTTTCGATTATCACACAGCATTGGACAATGAGATGGTCTTCATTTCCCTGTGGCGCAGCTCAGCTTTCCACCATAGTTACTTGAATATCCTCTGATTTCCTCTGTCTTCATTCATATATTGTATTAATCAAGTATTTCCTACTCAGGTTTCCATCCTGAGCCTTGTGGCAAACTGCCCTAACAACCTGATTTTCTTCAACATTGCAACTACAAGTTGCTGAACTTGTGTCCTCCTTGTCCTGTGAACTCTTTTGCAAGTCACTCTGAAAGATCTTTGACTCTTCTCTGCCTTACTACTTGCAGTATTTTTTTCTTTTTAACTTCTTGCATAACATTTGTAATACTTTTGAAAGCACCTATAATGCAAAATCTGGTTAAAATGAGACCACAAAGTTGCTGAAATGGACAATTAGCTTACTATTTTGAGTGCTTTTTGCTGCTCTTGAGGAACTTTTGTTCTGGTTTCTCTTCTGACAGCTTTGCAGGTGGCCCAGTTTCAGTTGCAGAGTTATCTGCAGGCTACAGGTTGTCTGTCCATCCCAGTAAAGGCTGAGAACATTTCCATCAGGAAAGCCTAAAAGAGAAATGGCTGAGGTTTTATTTTAAACAGTCATGTAAAGAACTGTAGTGTGATGTGTTAATTGGCTTAGATCCTCATTCTGACTCAGTAATAGTGTTTAAACAAAGACAGTCACAGAAAAATCGTGTCAGCTTTGTTTTGTGCAAGCTTGTGTGTGACCATTAGTCTTATATGTCTAAAATGTGTTGTGAAAGAGAAAGTAGCCAATCTGAAAACCTCCTTTAAATATGTGCCTTTCTGTGAGGTATGAATGGCACACAAATAGGCATATTCTGTGCCTGACTGAAGATTCATTTAGGTCCATGGAAAGAAAAACTACATTTTTTCCATCAGTGCATAAAGAAGGGGAAACAATGCTCTTTGGAATCACAGTCTAGAGCCTTGTGCTGGCTGTACATTTCATTAGCAGTGTGAATGAAACTAGATTATAATTTCCCAGTTGTTCATTTTAATGTAGCTTCCAGAAGCTCTGTCAGAATTGGAAATTCTGCAAGAAGTGAAAATTAAATTCATGACATTAAATAATGTGAATGGGGGGAAATAGCAGTGAACTTGCAGAGCTGTTGCTCTGGGATGAATGGTGATTTTCTTGGGTGAAAGATTTATTGGGCATCTTTCTATAAATATTATCCTGCTTGCTTTCTTAGACCATCCTAGCCATGATTTTCCTTTTTTATTTAAAATTCATGTCTGATGGTTCAGAAATATCCATGTACCAGATTTCTTCTTTAGCTGGACACAAGTACTCCCACAAAACCATAATTCAGAGCTGAAAGGATGAAGTGCACAGTTGATAGGCAGGGGTGACTAACCTGTGTTAAGTGCAGTGCTTGAGGGAAAGAAGTGACTTTTGCCCGTTCTAATGTGACCTTAGTTCTGAGGCTGAGCTTCACGGCTGGGAGGGCTCCTGCTCCCAGAACTGGGCTCCACTGCTCATGTGCTCCCTAGTGGCAATGGCTTTTCTGGTCCCAGCAGGTGTCTTCAGTGTCATGTATTTATAGTGTGCCTTCTGCCTCTCATTATGGCCACCAGAAAAGTTCAAAAGGATCTTTATCCCAGAGAGATTTGTGGAGTCCCCATCCCTGGGGGTGTTCAAGGCCAGGCTGGATGGGCATGTGAGTAATCTGGTCTCATGGAAGGCTCCCTGTCCATATCAGGAGGGTAGGAATAAGGTGACTTTTGTGTTGCCTTCCAACCCAAACCATTCTGTGGTTCTGTGGTTCTGTCAATCTGTGGTTCTGTGGTTCTGTGAGTCTGGCATTCTGTGATTCTGTGGTTCTGTGATTCTTTGCCATTAGGAAGGCAGTCCATAATCTAATATAACCATCTAAAATGGCTTTATTGCAGATGCAATCATATAAAGGGCTGCAGATGATACTGAGTGTCAGCCCATGTTCCTGCTGTAGTGCTGTGGGAGGAATTCAGCATCCCACTGTATTCCTCAAATTTGTGTGCTGCTGTTACAAAAGCTCTTCACATCAGTGTCAGTGACTCCAAAAGATGATTTACCCCCTAAATGTCAGCTGGGTGGAGAGAAGCTGGACTGTGGGTGTGCCTCACAAGGTGATTCTTCCTGTTCAGGAGCAGTTTTCTGTGAGACCAGAGTCAGCACCGTGGCAGAAACAAGTGTTGTCTTGTGCTGGTGAAGGTCTGCTGTGTTTTCAGTTGTGATGACTGAGGTACACAAAATGAGGTTTGCATCCATCAGAACCAGGCTTGCTGGGGTTTAGATGTTGCAATGCATCCTTTTAACCCAGCCACTGCTGGAATAGCTTTCACTGCTGTACAATTTTACATGCAGTTACTTTGTTTCATTCAAGTTAGTGTATTTCTGCAAGTATTGCTAATTCAAAAAATAAAAATTAAAATTATGTGGGTGCAACATCTTGTGCTGAAATGCATTTCTTGGTCTTAAAGTGATTTTAAATATCTCTCTCTTTACATCAGCTCCTTCAAGGTTCCTGTGGTGAGTTGAGAGCTGTGGGCAGCATCAGAAATCTCCTGTGAAGAGCAAGTGAAAATCAGTTCTGCAGCAGGAATCTGGACAACTTATTCATTCAAAGCTTTGACCATGCAGTGACCAGCTTAAAGAGCCAATTCAAAATTTGATTTCCTTAGTCAAATTTTTTAAACATATTAATCTTGTATTTCATTGAATGCAATAAATGTTCACATTTTCCAAGTTGCAGGTTACTACATATTATTTTCTTCTATATGTTTAAGAGTTCTACTATAATAAGTGGCTTTTACAAAAATAGCAAAGAATTTGTTGGAATAGTTTATACTTTGAACGTTTTAAGTGTAAATTTCAGAAACTACTGCAAGTGTTTTCTGTGTTACAGAATGACTTAATGAACAGGATCTGTGAAAATTTTCAGTAAGGCCCATAACTTTCAGGCACTTGAATTTTTTCAGTCTTGTTTGGTGCCCAAATTACTTGAGGAAGAATGCATCAGTAGGAGATGATTTAGAGTAACTGTTGTTACTGAAACTTGCATACTCTTTTTCATAAAACTTCCTGGGTTTTGTAATTTAAAAAACCAGTTTTTTGTACTTGAGTAAAGATTATCACTCTTGAAAAACAATTATTGATACAAAATTATTGATACAGAAGTAGATTGGGTAAGACTTTAAACAAAAAGGAGAAAGTGACATATCTTGTTAGGTAAAATCAGGTGTAGGAGTTTTTATAACGTGGGCTGAAAGTGAGTCTTAATCAAAAGTCAAAATCAAGTGAGAATACATGGCTTGATTTGTAGACATTTTTCATAGTCCAACCTGAGTGTTCAGAAATCATGAGTCAATTAGTGGTGTGCAATTGGAAGGCAATTATAACAAATGTATGGTTCACGTACTTGCCAAAGGATTTTACAATATTATTAATGTAATTTCCAAGTAGTTGAAGATTTTATACCTGACACAGTATTCAGCCCTAAATATACTCACAAATATTGCTATCACAGATAAAAGTCACTTTCAAGAGAACAGCAGGTTTCTGAGTTCATTCTGAGAAGGCAAAATCACTCCTCCATTACAAGACAGAGCAAATATCAAGTCTTCAACAAGGGATAATTCTCTTTTTTTCTTTTTTTAGTTGAGTGTCTAAAGATTGACCTTTTGATCATGAGAGAGTAAAAGAAATGTTAATTCTATTGTTTAGTTGCTTCATTACATAAAACTGTGGAACTTCTTGACTATTTCACATAGACCTCTCCTCATATATGTGTTGCATATATATATATATATATATATAAATATTTATATATATATATATATAGGGTTTTGTTATTATTAGGCAGAAATTATTATAACAAGAAAAGTGCAGCTTAATTACAGTCATACCAAATTGAAAGGATTAAGAGTGATTCTCAAAGCTGGTATTCACAGATTGGCCAATATAGCTGGTGGTACAATATGAAGATCCTAACCAAAATCCCTAAGGATGAGGTCCAGAAGGAGGAATGGTCTGCACAAAATGGGAATCAGTGACAGAGTTTGCAATTAACTTTAACTTCTTGGCAGATAATAAAGTTTCATACATTTTTTATTAGGAATTATTAATCCAAACATTAATGTCTATCAGAAATCACTCTGCTATTAATTTTCATTTTCTTCTAATTTAAATTGTTGTCATCCCATGGAGCAGCACAATTTCATGCAATTTTGATGATGAATGACATCCCAACAGTAGGAACATACTCAGGGAGCTACTTGAAATCAATTCTGGCTTGGGCCTGAGAATTCCTTGTGGTGTTTAATAATGCATATATCTGGAGAAATTGTGATCCTCTAACAAATCATTTATAAATGGAAAAAGAAGGCTGAAGTGATCATAAATATTAATAGCAACAGCCCTTCCAATGCATTGTGTTTTGTTCTTTAGGTGTGTGGTGTTCAGCTGGGGCAGATGAAAATAAGACTTCGTTTTCCACTAGGAAGGGGTCCCTTTTCATTGCTCTAATATCAAAATGGAAAACATCCTGGGGACATCTGAGTATTTAGGGATTCTTAGTGGGGAAGAAAAGCAATGAGACAGAGATGATAGATTTTTTCCAGCTTCAGATTTTGTTCATCTTCCATGGAAGTCATTGTTTCATACAAGATGAGCTAGGGAAGGGGACATGGCTTGGCAGTCATCTAGTGGCAAGTGATGACTACAGCAAATTAGCATATTTGTCCTTTTTTTCTTTTTCTTATATATTGCAGAGGTGGAATTTTTAACTTTTTAGAATATATTCACTTTATTTTCCTGGGTTTGGTTGTTGCAGAGTTCATTTTCTTCCCAGCAACTGGTACAGAGCTGTGTTTTGGATTCAGTTTGAGAATAATGCTGATGCCACACTGATGTTTTGGCTGTTGCTAAGCAGGGTTTACCCTAAATCCAGGACTTTCCCATGTCCCATGCCCTGCCAGTGACCATGGCTGGCCAAAGGGATGTTCCATCCATAGAAGGTCGTGTCCAGTATGGAAACTGGGGGTAGCTGGCCAGGGCAAAAGTCACAGCTTGGGGATGGGCTGCAATTACTTTATTATTATATTTTACTCTATGTAATTTGTTAAATGGTCCTTATCTCAACTGATGAGTTTTCTTCTGATTCCCTATCTTACTGAAGGGGTGAAAAGCTGTGTGCAAGGGACCGTGTGGTACTTGGTTGCTGGCTAGGATTAAACCACATTTATTTAAAACTACAATAAGCTCCATAGCAGTTGTAAAAGTGTATATGAAATTGCAAAGCAGAAGCAATTGAGTCAAGAATGAAAAAATGAAAGCACGATTCCTTTTGTGTCTGTAGATTCTGACATATGCCTTTTCCAAAGCGTTCACAATCATTAGAATTCAATTGCAGGATAAATACTTATAAATTGAACAGAAATATTGCAGAATTGATGCAAACTGCAACAACTGAGCTGTATTTCTTAATAAGCCAGTAAGGTCAGCTCTGGGATATAGGGACACTCAAGCAGTTAACCATAGTTTTGAAACTATAATTCAGAATTCCCAACTTTGTTGCTGCTTGTACACTGTACAATATATTTATTAAAGATCAACAGTCCACTTAATGAAATTAAATGCTTTTCAGAGACCCTTGCTAGGAACTGCTTAGAAAGTGTTTATGCCTATATTTGTGCTGAATCAGTTTAGTTAACAAATTAAAGCCTCTCCTAAGGATGTAGGAAGAGCATTTCTCATGGTACAAATCCGGAGCTCTCAGCCATTTGAATCCAAGTGAAATGGCTCAGCATGAATGTTTTCTGATAAGAGAGAGCCCCAAGTGATGCTATAGTAATGACTATAATTTTCTCTGTACCTTTTGAAGAAGAAAGTTTCAAAGAAAGAATTATATTTAATTTCAAAGTAAATCTAATTTTTTACAGAAAATACTATATTGCCTACATAATGGAATTATAAAGGCGCTTTCTTCAACTTTTTCTTTGTAATCCATTTCACTCTGAAATATCTGTTTGTGAACAAGAACTTGCCAACTTTGTGGTCATGAAATTTAGGTAAGTGAATGATGTCCATTTTTCCCTTGGAGCTGTATCTCTAGGAGCATACAAACTTAAATATGTATATGGCTTATCAATGAAGATTAGCCAGCTTTAGAAATTTATTTCATAATTAACAAGGACAGGCCTATTTGTTGCTTTGCAAGCCAAAATCAGAGATATTCTTAAACTATCTCAGTACCTAGATGACTTGTCATTTTATCATGATGGGAGGATTTTGTTTCTGAGAAACAGCAGAGCTTTTGCTGAATTTAGAGCTCAGTAGGAGCAGTGAGCAAGGGCTGCCAGGAGATGCTTTTGATCAGTTTTTGATCTCTGTGATAGGCAGTGATTCCCCAGCAGGATCTTTGTTCCCAGCTCCAGGCTTTAATCCTGGCTAGATCTACCTTGCCAAGCCTAACCCAAAGCTCAGTCTAAAGCTGGGACCAGATCCCTCAAGTGTTCTGTGACTTCTGCTCTTGGTAGAGGCACCCAGGCCACTTCCCATGGTGGATTGATGGAGAGCCCTCAGATGACAATTGTTTAATTTGACCCAGATGCTGCAGATCTGGGTCACATTTTAATTAGTGTGAATAACTCACCAATTCTACAAAGCACTGGCATTAAGCTTGCAGACAGCCTTGTGTATGCCAGTAATCCCTCTGAAAGCAACTGGCAACACCCACAGGTCTCCAGAGTGCAATTGTTTGTATTGTGGGATTCTTGGTGGCTCAGGCACTTTGCACTTGTTATTAGCATCCCTTTTTCCAAAGCAAAATGCAAACCTCAGAGCCTGAGATTCTGAATGAAGTCAAAACTGAGATAGTAGCAGGAGATTTCAGCTCACATTTTAGCCAAGACTGGAGTCACTGGAGAGGCTCTGTCATAGAGCGATTTCCAGTCAGCATCTCTCCCATAAGCAGCTGGCAAGGCACCCATATCTTACTGAAATTATTTCAATGCCTGGGCCCAGATCTTCAGACAACTGCGAGAAAAAGCTTTCCTTTGAGGCCTTGTTATTCACTTAATTTATGTCCTCAGGGCAGAACTTTTTTGTATTATATGCGACTATATATCTATAGATGGGGATAGAATTTAATTAAAGTATATTAAAGTGGGGTAAGTGGTGCTAAAAGGAAAAGAAAAATATTAAATGAACAAATATGTCAGAGATTAAAATTTGTTGACTAAAAGTAGATGGAATATTTTATTTTAAAAAAAGGTAAAAAAATTATGAAAGATGGCATGTAGAAATTCTTGAATTATGTACATTATATTTTATTGAAGCAAGGATTAATAAATCACACAAGGCAGCACAGAAACAGTTAATGGTTGCTGTAAATAAAACTGGTTAAGCTTTTTCAAGAATCAAATCGTGTAAGAGAATTGAAAATAATTTTATAGTACTGATGATAGATTCCATTCATCAGCCATTCTATTTCTTTGTTATAATTATTCTAATAACTTAGTTTAACTATTTTGTGGTTTTGGGGGAAGAGGGACAGAACAAACATTTTGATCCTGTTTTCAGAGTGGTGTCAGTCCTGATTAGCAATTTTTAACCCTAACCCAGTGTTTCACAGCACAGTATTTAAAATACTGATCCATCTTTAACATTTAAGAGGGATTTTGGTGAAAGCCTGTGTTCTTACCCAAGCCAGGAAGAGAAGTGCTGCATGTTAAATTTCTGCAGTTTGACTGGCAATGAGCAAGCAACTGTGGAGTTTGAAGATAACCTGGGGAGATCTAATTGATGCATATATGGGGAAATGGATTCTTTCCATTCAAGCAAAGAATATGTTTATGTGTTCATAGTAACTATCCACTAATGAGGCAGCTGAAGGTCAGCATTAGGCAAAGTCACAGTGAGGCAGAGTTAAACCTCATATCCCTGAACGTTTGTGAAATGAAATTCAGCCGCATGTCCCAGGAAGAGTGTCTGTTCCTACATGGTATTTTTGGTTGGAATCCAAAGCAGAGTGTTTAGTCTGCAAGTACTTTGCCTAAGAGAGCAAAATTTTGGTGAAACATAGCAGGATTTGTGATAAAGCAAGTTCCTATTCATCGGCTTTGAAGTATGTATTTGTTTTCATTAAGGTTTTTAAAAAAGGGTTGTTTTTTCTCATTTTACTGTGTTGCTCAAACACTTGTGGCAATCACTCCAGACAGCCACCACCAGAAACAGCTGCAAACTTTGTCTTGTTAGAGTGGAATAAGGGATAAATTCAGCAGTGGGAGTGATAACCTGCAGTTATTGGCCCCTCAAGGCCTTCTGTGCCCTGCAGATTCTCTGTGGTTTCGTTTGACAGCAAAAGAAGAAAAGTTCCAAATGCCTTTTTCTTCCCACTTGAGGATCACACATGTGCCCCCTGTAGAAAAAAAGAAAATAATGGAGATATATGCACTAATAAGTGTTCAGATGGTATTTGTGTAAATGCAACTCAGCTTTACAATATCAATCCACTTCTACTGAAAATCACAATCTTTGATGATATTTGCTTCATAGAACAGCAGGGGTTCTTTTCTTCACCAAACTGAAGCTGTTTACTCTGTGCTCAGAATGGTTATTTTCTTTGTCTAGTGAAATATTTGACAGATAAATAAAGTTCTTACCTGTCAAGTGGTCCAACTCATGAATAATTTTCACCTGGAAGGTGATCATAAAGCAAACTTCCAAAATTGCCAGTGTGATTATGTGAAGCAGAGGGGAGATTGAGTAATTTGTTGTTTGGGGTTTGGTTTCTTTGCAGTTCCACTGTCAGCAGTGAATAAATGCTGCAAAAGCTGAAGGTGTGCACATCCCTTTATGAGATTTCATGCCAATAGTTTCAGCTGGCATGAAGCCCAGAACCTTTTCCTGATGTTTTGAAATAACTGTAAAGTGCAGGGAGTGCTAGGATACATGGATATATATATATATATATATATATATATGTATGTATTTGCTCTCTTTCATTCAAATGACTAAATATCAATTTGAAAAGCAGTGTGTCTAACCTCCATATCAAAATTTGTGTATTCAAGGAAATCTGAAAAACATTATGTGATTATGTATTATAGTAAGAAAATAAGGAAAAAATGATATGATTATGTATTATAGTTTAGAAAAACATTCATTGCAAGAAAACCTCAGGATTCTTTCTTTTGGTGCTTTGTAACCTATTGAGGGGAATGGGTTGTTTGAAGTTTGAAAATCACATTTCCTACCCCAGAGAAGAAAACACATGGAGCCAGGGAATGCAGCACTGAGGTGGGACAGAGCAGGGGAGCAGTAATTCTCTTTTGTGCAGTAAGCAGTTCCTGTGAGCACCAGGTGATGAGAAGTGTTCCAAGCAAGCCCCATCTCACCTGGAAACACCAAGCCTGGTTCCCAGAGCCCACCCTAAAGCTGGGAACTCTCAGGCTTGGTGGGCACCAATAGAAAGGTGCCATCAAAAGATTAATTTGGCAAGGAACTGCAGTGGATTCACCCACGTTTGGAAGCCAGAGAGAAACAGTTTGAAAGAAAGCTGAGCAGATAGATGGTGACAGTTGGCTGAACAGGGATGGAAATGACTCAAGTGCCCGTGTCCAAACCACAGGCTGCACTGTGCTGTAAACTAGAAATACATTCTACATAAAACTCTTTGCATCAGGAGTTTGTGATGGACTGAATAGGAGAGCAATCTTTTGGTGGCGTGGTGGTGCAGCCAAGAGGATTAATTTGCTTGTATGAAAGTAACTGCATTGAAAATGGGCAGGATATATCTATAATGAGGAATTAAGGTGTTGCATCTATGAAAGTGAAAAAATGGAGTCTGAGTTTCAGCTTCAGCAATAGGAACCAAGAGGGAAGGCTGAGTTTGGAGGGGTTATGCAAAAAGGAACGATTGGATTTGTTCTGGACAAACAATTTTAGAGATGGCCAGTATGAATTGCCACTTCTGCTGCAATCCCAGGAATGGGAGTGCTGACAAGAGCAGCAGGTTTTGTCTAGTCATTGCTGCAGGTTTCATTGCTATAGAAACACTTTCCTGAGCTCATATTTAAACAAGTCCTATTTAATTTTTTTCTATCAATGCATTTAGCCCCTGCTGAAGAAAATGGTTTGATACTAGAATCTAAAATCTAAGGCCTTAGTACATTGCTGCAGTGCTTCCTAAGCATTGAAGTGGGAGAAGAAAAATAAGATATCAAATCTGTGCAACTTTCCTGTGAGATATTTTCTGCCTCTATTACTCTGACTAACCAGGATACTTATTTATGTCTCAGAAAGGCCTAAATTGTGCCTAATTGCTAGTTTAAAATAAGAAATTTAAGGAAAACTGATTTTTAGAGAAATTTTATACATTGGAGAGCCTCTTACAATAGTGCTATGAACTAATGGTCACTATGTGTCGATTTTAGGTTGTCCTGTTTTTATAATTTTCAGGAGACAAACCAGTTACAGAAATTGTGCAGGCTATGCATTTTCTCCACACTGATATAATTAGCTACAAAACCACACTTTTAGAATAAATTAAAAACATACTTTGTTTTGTTTTAAAATAAAAATACTTTATTCATGCCCCAGCCTTTTTTGTACAATCACTTCCCTGCCTTGCTAGGCAAACTTGAAACTACGATTTGCACTTGCTCTTTTCATTGATACTGTCTCAGGAGCCAGCTCTGAGGCAAGGATTTTTGTGTGTTTACTGAGAAGTTAAAGAGAGGCATTTTGACCCTGAATCACCCATCTGAGTCCAAATTGACCCCAGTGGCTCTGGGGCTGTCAACATCCTCTGACTGGGTATAAAAAGTGTTCATGGATTAGAGTATTTGGAAACTATGTGACATCTTCAATCTGAAAAGCAAAATATGAGTGAGGCACCTTCTTGTGCTTGGCTGAGTAAGAGAGAGGGAGTGTTCAGACCCTGAGGTATTTTCTGGGGACATGAGTGAAGTGACATAAATGTGCAGTGTTAAAATTATGTGCAGACTTGGAAAGAATATCACCAGTTTTTCCTCTATGCTTCCCATTTCACAGAGACAGCCAAATTATTTTTCTGGTTATTGCACATGAATTTCCAAATGAGTCCTTGTAATCTCCTGTTTATAAACAACTTTCCTCCTCTCAGCCTTGTTTGTTTAACCTCTCTGACTACTTGCATTGCCTTACCACTTCTGATGAAGGATTTTCCTAAAAGGCTGAGTGCTATGGACAGTGTTGGCAGCACTTTGCTTGTGTAATGATTTGGAAGAACTCTGATATGTCAGTCATGAAAAAACTCATTCATAAATCCACTAAGAAAATTCTTGTTTATTCAGTGTGCCAGAACCAAATGGAAATTTTTCCTCTATCATCGATATTATATTCTATAATGGCCTGATACCCCTTATTTTTTGTTGCTGTACTTAGGTATCTGAAATACTGATCCAAATTTTTTTTTTTTTTTTTGGTAATTTGGGATCCTGACAAGTTTCTTATTCAGAGTATTCACTACAAACCATTCTTTGGGCTTGCATCCAGTGAATGCTGATCTCTTGAAACTGGAGATGAAATCCTGACCTAATAATCTGTACTTTAATCACTCTGGTCAAATGAGCAAAGAAAATCTTTCACTTTTGCTGTTTTTATCACAGTTTGCCACTGGCACATGCATTAGGGACAGCAATTGACCCCTGAAATTTTAATATTTGTGGATGTCCTTTTAAACCACAAGGAGTTACACAGATCTCAGTGGGAACTGGCGACAATATTCGACTTTCCTTCTGCCGAGCCTGCAGGTGTTATACAGCAAAGAATCCTTTAATCTGGAAACAAATAATGTTTAAACCAGGGAGTTAATATTGCGGTGTGCTGGCAGAAGGCAGATTGTCCTCGAGTGTGAATTTACCTCTGGCTCTCCTTTGTAATCCTGTAAGGAAAGGAGTTGGAAACTTGAGTTTCCAGGGAGTGCAGATGACAGGAGGTCTTTTGTTAAACTGTGCATTATCAGCCATGTTACAAATCGTGTGTTTGATACCACAAAGCACTCAGAGGCTCAGGAGGAGCTGTTTGTTGATCATGGTGTTTGTTGTTGTTGTAATTGTTACTGCAGACAGAGCTTAGGAAACCTAAGAAGGTTTCTGCAGGGAGGGAGTGCTGAGGCTGAGTTGTAACCCTGGGAGTCTTCTAGCAGAGGACTCGGAAATCCTGGGAAATGCCCATTGATCACATATGATAGATTGAGAGAGGGGAAAAAACAAAAGCAGAACCCAAACACCTGCTGGATTATCATGAGCATTCCCCAGGTTTAGTTTAGAGCCTGAGAATTGGGTGGAAATGGCCTGGCATAGACGTAATTTAATGCAAAACTGTGCTGATGCCATTGGCTGAGGGTGTGCAAGTTCTAAGTGACCTTTTCTGTGAAGGAGAGACGTTGCTCCTAGAGGGGTAGGAAGTGGTAATAGAGGAAGTTCAGAACTGCACTACAGAAGTGCAAAGAGATCACTTTTGTTGGATTTTGAGGCTCAGTACATTAGTGAATATTCAGGAGATTTGTTCAGAAGACGTGTCTGTCTCTTGAAGAAAACTGTACATATTGCAGAGCTCAATATTGTAGAGTTGGCCTAGTGCTGTATAAAATGTTCATGCCCAGTTTCCTATTTGCTCTCCAGCTGGCAGACACTGAATTTAGTTTGAAGTGGTCCAGCTGTGTCTCCAGGCAATGACAGACACTGAGCAGGAGAGGGCTGGCAGGGACAGCCTGGACAGGCTGGCAGGGACAGCCTCCAATGCTCTCCTTGCAGCCACACCTGTGCCTGAGAGGAGGAGTCAAGCTTAAACTAAGTAAAATGAGCTGTTGATATAGTCTGTAATAATGTGGTTAGGACTTGGTTAGGTGGGCCTTGTAACTGGCCTAAACTTAAAGGAAAAATTAAGTCTCTCAATTTGAAGGATTTTCACTTTTCAGTAAGCTCAACATATATTCTTTGAAAATACATTCCCCTAAGGTTGCACTCAAATAGGCAGACAAGGGAACAAATGAAAGTTTATGAAGGAAACAAATTCTGATGGTGAATTTGATCACTACTTTTTTCCAGTAATATAAATTACAGAACGTGGACAATATATGAACATAAAGAGGGCAAATTTGGAATTTGGAGAGAAAACTGAGAAGAATACCAATGAACTCTACTCTGTATATAAGTGCTGAGACGTTACAATTTAGCAATAAACTTTATTAGCAATCTAATTTTATATGCAAATCCATCTAGCTTTCAGATTTTCCAGTGAATTGGTACTGGTAGACCATATTTGCCATAATGGTGGGACTTGTGGCCCAAGAATTGCCCTGGGACACTGTGCAGTAACATTAAGATCAGAAATACATCATAAGAATGGAGGTAAATATTCCAATATATACCTTAGTAATTTCTAACTCTGCCTTTTAGCAGGACTATTTAGATCTTTGACCCTAATGTGCAGCCATCATTGCTGCTGTTGTCCAGCAAAGAAGAATAATGCAAATAAATTGGCTAAGATTTAATGGAAGGTCATAAACAGAAAAAAAAAGTCAATTGGGACTGCATATTTTAGTGTGATTGATGTGTTATCTTTCTTAATTATGATTTTTTTGCATAAGAGTATTTTGCTCTGAAGAGCTCTTCAGATGTTTTGATACCACACATCACCAGCCCTGAGCTTGACTTTACAGCTGAAAGGCCTTCTAGCAACTTTCTTTTTAGGTACATCTATGTTGTAGAAATCAAAGGTGTGACCTGACCTGCAGGGTTTGATGCCCAGGTGAATGCTGGTACAACTCTATGAGGGGTTGGATATAAGAATGTGACCCTGAATATTTTTCCCAGTATCCCAGATAAGTTTTGAAACCCAGGCCAAGCACGGTGCTGAGCAGTTCTGGGTACTCAGCAGCTGGTGAATTATATATATAATTATATATATATATATATATATATATATATATATATATATATATATATATATATATATATAATTATTATATCTGGATGTCACCCAGCCAAGGTTTGGTGGAATACAGACAGACTTCTAGGAAGAAAGTGGCAGTTTTGTCCCTGTGTTCTTGCCTGCCAAGTGGTGAATGTGGCTGCCAGCTGAAGCCATTTTTGTGTGCTTACATCAGTCAAATGCTCTCCATTGATGAAATTGTGGAATGAATAGCTCCAGCTTTTGAACATGTAAACAGCTTCCAGTGGCATGAAATAGCCCCTGTATTCTCTGTCATTCCTGCAGGAATTTTGTCCTTCAGCAGAGCTTCCTCTCCACTACCACTGGCTGCTCCACTGCAGGGAAATATCGATGCTTCAGAAAGCTGGCAGAAGATTTTCCCTTTTACATGGATTAGTACCTTTTGATATTTTTGTATTGCTTTTCTTGTCTCTTTCCTTGAAGGGAGGTGCAGGATGATCCTCTGGAAATCACACCTTCATGTTTTCAGAGTCAAATTTTTTAGCATCAGAATGAATTTCTGACTTCTGCAATGCATTGTGGGAATTGGGTGAGGGTTGCAATGTTCTCTTCAGTTTCTCTTGGAAAAAAAATCAGCATTTCATGTGAGTGTTATGGACTGATTGTTTTGAGAATCCTGAGGATTAACCTTAGTGCGTAAGCCATGAATAGGCTAAATCAGCCCAACATAAGTAGCATGAAATAAAAAGATGCTTTTCTATTTTAGAAGTGGGCTGGCCAGCAGGGATTACCACCTACCCTGGCGTAATCTTCACAGTGATAAACACACTGTCTTTTTGCAACACAAGGGAGAAACTGGCTTAATATAGCCTGAAAATATAGTCAGAAACTGAATTTTACTGCATTTAATTCCTGACCATCTTTCAATTGCATCATTAGCAGCAAAAAATATCACTTAATTTCAAGCACAGAGAATTTTCAGTGCCTGGAACTGGTTAATTAACAGCACGTACCCAAGTTCTTAAAGTACTGGGGACAGAGTATGTGCTTTATTTGTGTCATTTGAGTGGAAAGGAAGGAGAGTTTAGCTGGATGTGCTTTACTATGCACCTCTTTTTCATGCAGTGCTTCTGAAAACCTATAATGTATTAGATAAAGGTAAATAAATGCAAAAATACTTTAATCTCTTTTGCATTCTTTTCTCTTCCTCAAAGTCTGATATCCTGCCACCTGAGCATCACAGGACTAACATTATCTTTTTCCTCCTGAGCCAGTTTTCCATGGAAGTCATTGATTTATAGTAGCTAGAACGATAATATTTTATACATAGATGTAAAAAATTCACATTTGCATAAAAGATATCTTCAAGAAGGTAAAGATGTGGAATTCTGTTCCTAAATGGGGCAGTATCTCCTTTCACTCTGTCAGTGCTTACAGAACAGACAGCTCCCCAGTTTCCTGGGGAGGGCTTCCTCCTCTGCTCTAATTGTGGTCACTGAGCTGGCCTGACAACCTGCTTTTAGGTGAGCTAAAAGTTGCACACAGTCTGATTCACTGGCTGAATACATTCCCAAAAAATGGGTCAGAAATCCTTTCTGTGTATTTGTGTCATTTTCGCATCCTAACTTTGAGGGCACTGCCTGGCTGCTTTAGAGAAATATTAAGATGCATTCATTACAGTTGGCAAAGTGCATCAAAGGCTTCAGTGAAAAGTACAAGAGCTGCTGTTAAAATGACAAAGGCTTCTACTTTCATAGAAAAAAAAGTATCTCTGCTTTCCTTTTTTATACCTTTGAATTCAGAGATTTTTTTCTCTCTCTCTCTTTTTTTTTTCCGACCTAAAGTTATAAAGCTTGATTCAAAAAATTGTTTAGTATTCCTACTGCCAAAGGCTAAGTTATAAATAATTCTTCCCTCATTAGCTATTTTAAAGTTTAATAGTTGGAATGGGTCTATGGAATGTGTTTCAAAGTTGCACAAAGTTCTTCAGTAAAGAGAGAAAAATGCACATGCAATTTAAAATTCCTAATGAGGCAATGAATTCTTGAGTTATACTTTGAAACCTGGATAATGTTATAAAATTTAAACATTTTTCAGCATTTTAATCTATATTCTTGACCTATTATAGAAAGTTAGATAACAATTTATTGGAGAAAAGTATTACTAAACGAGTTTTGGAAAGCCAAAGTTTCAGTGTGTACAAAAGGATGCTATATCGCATCAGTTATTACCCAAAGTTTTTGAAATGTCTTATTTTTTGTTCTTTCAGAAAGAAAGAACAGATATGCTATCTGGGTAATGGGCTGCTCTCTAAGACTGCACTTGTTCAGTATAGCATAAAGGCCAGGAGATTTTAGCAGTTGCAGAACTTCTCCTAACCCTGACTCTTTAATGGAAGGAATTCCTTATGAAAGCCTCTGCTCTGATTTGTGATAGATTATAAAAATTTCCATTTACATGGATGGTGTGCCCATCAGATTTTCAAGATAACATCAACGCCATACATGATCCTGATGCTCACTTTAGGAGTGATCATTCTTTTTTTTTTTTCTTTTCAATATCAAACAATATTATTTCATAAATCTTCTTATGCTGTTTGTAGTAATGTCTGTAATTCAAATTAAGATCTTAAACCAGAAGTAATTCTGTCAACACCTGAGGCTGCATTGTCTGATGAAAGTTAACATCTGGGATCAAACACTTTCTGATTTCAACCCTTTCTTCTATAAACATAGAAATTTAATTTCATTAAGTCTCATATTTTTCTAAGGAGAATATGAACTTGCAAGAGGCAACTTCAACCCCCGTGGAAACCCAAAAATTTTCTTCTTAAGTTGTGAGGGTCTTCCTATTTATTCTTGAATATATGCCTTTGAGAAATTAAAAAAGAGAAAGCAAGATCACAAAAATGACTCCCACTGGATGGGAAAGAAGATGGATATTTGCATGGCAGAGGAGGGGAAAGGACAGAAGCAGTGGAAAGAGTGTTAGTAGCTTTGGAATTTCTGAAGGGTGATTTATTCATCCAGACTTTCAGACCTAGCATTCCAACAGATGTTGTGCTTATTTATAGATCAGGCACTGCAGACAAGGTAATTTTTCAGGTGGAGCCAGAAAGTCAGGGTGTGCAGTTGACTTTCAGTTCGTGGAAATGAATACCCTGAAGCATTGCTTTACCCTATGCAGTGATAACTGCAGAGCATGAGCAGGGAAAAAACCCACATCCCTTCAGCCTGAACAGGGAGGGAGGATGTTTTTCTGTCTCCTTTTCTGAGTCTCTCTGAATTTACAGCATTCAGCAAACACTCCTCACTGGGTGGCCTCGCTGTGTAAGCTACAGGGGCAGAGCAGGTAAAAACCTGTCAATTCCAGCACTCCAGAAATTATTGGAGCACAGTCCTCCTGCTCCTATTTGCTTTAGTGGGATGTTAACAAGAATGTTAACAGGAAAGGGGGCCCAGATTAGGTGTGTGGATAATATTTAAGTGGTGCTCCCAAGTCATTGTTCATGCCTTTTGCAACCTTCAGGCACCACCCAAACCATATGGTTTGCCTACAATCTCAGTTCTCCAAACATTTGTGTTCTTGCTAGCCTGTTGCCTGGATTTCTTTCTTTCATGGGATGCAGAAATTGGGAAAACAAGAAGGAGTTTTCTTCCATAACTTGTCTTGTCTTACCATGGGCTTGGAATGTGACTTCCAGGACCTGGTGCTGTAGTGACTGCCATTTAGCCATCACTGCAGGGACAGAGCCACTGAGCAAGAGGGAAAACCAAATGGACAAATGTAGTGCTGACTTAGAATTCTTCACCACTCCATTCTGCAATAACAGCCCATAGAACACTGGGTTTTATCTTTAAAGCTTTTGAATGTAAGGTATAAATCCTTCTGACATGTAAATGCCTAACCTCTCAGTGCTCATTTAGTTTTTGATCATAATTTGTGTACAACATATCCTATTACCTTGTGTTAATGAACACTAAATTCTATTAATTTATGCTGCTTGCAGTTCTTTAAGAACAAAGAATTTATGAATTTAAAGCAGAAGTCTCTCTCTCTTCCCTCTCCTCAGTCTCCCTGAGCCTCATGATGTGCCAGCTTTCCTACCTTGAATTGAAGATTATTTCCATTCTTCTCTGCCTACATCTGTAATGAAGTTTTATGGACATGTGTTCTATGCTAGAAAAAAATCAGAATATGAAATCTTCTGTCTATGACAGTGTTGACAAAGGAAGTCAGTACAAAGATAAAGAATATTTCTAATGCCTAAATCTGTATGATGCCACATCACCATGATTGTGATGCACAATTACTTAATCTCATCTTCAGGTTTTTGTTTCTGACTGTAACTTTTTGATTAATTATGTTAGATGGACAGTGCTTTTCGGTCCATTTACACAGGATGCATTGAGTTTTCTCATCCATTTTCCTAAAATGAAGAGGAGGAGTCCAAATATTGGCTGTTACCAGTTTGCTTCCACTACCAGATCATTCTTTGATCTCTTTGCAGATACTGCTGAGAGAAGTCAGTAGGAATAATAACAGTACTTTTTATAATAATAAAAATTACTCAACAGGAATGTTTCACAAACTATCTGTCTTCAGTAATTATCAGTTAATAAAGTCAGACAATTTATTATAAAACATAAGTTCTGTAATAAAAGATGCAAAGCTCAGTTTTAGAAATCAGTATTTTTCTTATTGTTTTTCCTGGTTTGTTATTTTTTTCTCCTTATATGAACTTTCTTATTTTTCCAGCAGATTAACTGGAACTGACAGCAACCAAGTCTCCATTTTATGACTGGAGAGTACTGAGTTACCAATAATTCACGTGCTGTAAAATGATATTTATATGAATTCTTTCATCCAAGGACTTTCAAGTGCCTTCTACTCATCAAGGTCCACTGTAGAACATGGGAATTAAGTATGGCTGCAGGAGGGAAAGTCAAACCAGAACATAAAAGAATGCAACTGTTTTCTCCAGCTTCAGTGCCAAATGCAGATAAAGATTTCCACCATGCTACATCAGTTTTGTCTTATTAAACCACATTTTTCCTGCCTTGTTTTCCAAGCTGCTGAGTGAAGAAGTAGATACAATGAGTAAAGTCTGGGCTGTGTAGAAGCTCCCTTTTCCTGCCTGATGTACCATTAAACATAAACAAAACAGGCAAGAAGAAGACAGTAAATGGTTTTCCATGGTTGAGTGACATAATCAGAAGATGTTATAACTAGATGGTGCTCGAAAGGGTGCACTGAGCACATTTTATCCCAGCTGTACAGGGGCATAGAGCAGGAACAAAACAGTGCCTTGAGTTTAACAGTCATCTTTTCTGACAAATAATTTGAAACTGGAGGCAATAAATTGTCCTGGTAGGTCTTCTGTGCATCACATGGGCATGTGAGAATGAAAATAAAAGTGTAATCATTAGGCAAAGGAGCCTGATTTGAATAACCATCTAGGCAAAAAATTATATTCCTTAAAAATTCTTTCTCATTTAATTTGCTTTCAGACTTTTGGTTTATATTAGGCATCCAACTGTGAAAAATGAGTGTGCTTTCTTTTTATTTAACCAGAGTACCTGGTTTTAATTTTCCTACAGTTTTCTGAGGGAGATTCGCTAACAGCAGGATAAAAGGACTTTCTGTGACAGCAGTTTCTATTTTAACAAAAACTGTTGAAAAACAATGTTTCCTGCATTTGGAGGAGTTTCTGAGTTCCCTGGATTTGTGGTCAGTCATGGAAATGGTGACACACAGCAGTCACTGCTTGCCTTGAGGAAACAACAGTGCCAAGACTGCACAATTGTTTCTGGAGGTGATCATAACACTCCACGGCTCTCAGACAGACACCCAGATCTTTGTGCTTCCACAGAAAGCAATCCATCACATCCCCCACTTCAATCTTCCTACTCAGCACCTGTAGGAACATTTTGTTACCACAATACTGCAGAAACTGCAGTAAGTTACTAGAATACTGCAGGGAAAAAAAAAAGTAGTATAATACAAGTAACACAAGGCCAAGATCCATTCCCTGTCAAAATTAAATGATTTGGTGACATTAGCAGGTTACTAAAATGCTCAGCCTCCCATTCTTTTTTGCCTTATGAACAGATCAACATAATTCATATTATTACTTGTTGAGAAATTCCTAGACTTCTGCAGTTGTCTTCCCTGGAGTTCTTGCTCACTTTTGTAGGTGGAATACAGCTGGGATACAGAAGTGATTTCTTGATAACTGAATATAATAATGAACACTGAAGTTGTATCTAAACTAGAAAAACACGGGGAGCATTTGTACGGATAACACTTTATGATTAATTCATCGGATGGAAATGAAGGTGCAAAGATAGAACATTACCTCATTAAAAAATGAAAGCCCAAGAGCCCAAATGAGTAATAATGCTCCTAAAAATGTAACTCATTAATCTTGACTCTGCCATTTATGGTCTGGTGCACATGCAGAGGCACTTAGGGGATTTCCCATGGACCCATTCAAGCAAACACAGTTGGTGCAGCTCAGTGAGTTGTGGTGGGAGCAGCAAATGTGGGGCTATCCAGGGGGAGAGAGGGGAAGGATGAGCAGTGGGAACTCACTTGCACACCCCTGCAGGGTGAGAGCCAACCCATCCAGCACTGCCTTTCCTGCCCCTCTGCAAACAAAGTGTTTGTTCTTGGGTGAAAGGAACAAGGGTCTGTAAGTTCAGCTCAGGTCAAGGCTTTAAACCTCATAAATTATGCATTTCACTTTTTTTTGTCTGAGCAATAAAATGGGTGTGCAAATGGAGGGAGTAAATTCATTTGCGTATAATATCCACAAGAATCAAAGGTTAAAATATCCCAGGTATACAAATAATAGCTCAATTCATAAATACAGGCAGCATTTCTCCTCCCTGTTCTCTGTATAATGTAATTTTCCTTCAGGGCTGCTCTTTCTTTCCTGGACCATTGGCTTGGAACTTTACAACCATTTTGTTTTAGTGACTTCCCTGTCTCATGCAGGAAAACATCACGTTCAATCATTGCAAAAAGGCTTGGATTTAATTTATACTGCACAGCTTAAAGAAATTAAGGACTCTGCCTCCTGCTATCAGTCTCCATACAGTTCATAATCTCCTGGTTATGAAGTAAACCCTTGGTTTTCTTTAGAGAGGAAAGAAACTGCGTATATATATATATATATATATATATATATTCTTAAGCTCATTTGTGAAAATGTGTTTTTCATCTTTGAAAAGGCAATAGTGTTAACTTGTTTCATCCTCTGCCAGTTCTTAATGGAAATAAATCCAAATATTTTGTCCTTACACTACACTGCGTTTCATAATTAGATTTTTTGTGGGTCCCTTCTTTAAATTGACCCGTGGAAAGAAAGGCTGCAAACTGGAATCCACTAACTACAGTTTCTTCATGTCAAATGATTTCAAATGATTATTTAAGATTATTTCATTCCATATTTTAATACAATAAAACAAGTTTTCCTTGGTTTCAGAGTATTATCTAAAATAATCTGATTTGTATTTCTATTCTGAAAGGCAAAACACATTACATAGTCATAACTTATCTCCTTTGTCTCAGGAACCTGAATAAACATTGCTCTCATTTTGGAACTATGTGCGTTATCAGCAGCTTTATATTGAAAAAAAGTGTATTTGTAAGAGTGTTAGATACCCACATACGTTATTTATATACACAGAATAAAATTTTAGGAACTCTCCATTTGTAACCTAAAAGGATAGTTAAACATGACTCATCCTGTAATTAATGTGAGAGAATATCTGCCAAAAAATTCTATTAATTTAGAATTGACTGAGGTTTTGCCCTCTCTTTTGGTGTGTTCTTCTTTCTAGGATACTTCAACAATGACTCCCAGACATATTTAGAGGAAAGTGGTCATTTCCCATGTTAAGAGACTACTTTTTAAAAGAAGGGGAAAATTCTCATTACTATAAATATAATAATCCTTTCATTTCATTGGATGGCAGTTGTTTTCAATCCTTTTTGTTCCACCCATTTTTTGTTTTTTTAAGAATGGTGTTAATGCAGCAGAGGGATGGAGGAGATTATATTGTTCTAATGTATTCAAAGCTTCAGCTTTTCAGTGATGAATGAATGCAGTGCTCTTGAGTGAACTGTGGAAGAAGCACTTATTCACAGAAATTGCTGCTTTGGGATTCTTTGTGGTTCTAGAGGTCCTGTGCACATCCAGTTGCAAGAATAGAAAATAAAATGAGCAGAAATACAGCAGGTAAAGCTGGCAAGCAGCAGTGAGGGGCAAGAGAGCTGATTCAAGGTCCATTCTAATCTACCTATGGCTGAGAATGGCACTGATGCACCCAGAATCCAAATAAATGTCCCATGGGTAACTTGACCACAGAATTTTATAACAGCTCTATACTTCATGCCTTTTAAAAGTAATACCTGTGTTCTAGAATTAGTAATACTTGCTGTTAAAACATAAGAAAAATTCTCATTTATGCAGCTCTTTCTCATTAAGAAAAGATGTTTTTGTGACCAGACCTTTATGGTTACAGTTGATTCTAGCTAGAAACTTATCACATGTAGAATTACTATTTTTTCTCTTGGAATAGCACACTGTAATCCCCTGGCAACCTCATTTTCAGGCTGAGGGCTGCATATGCTAATGCTGAGCTTAGCTGAGTGAAAATGCTCTGAATTTTCCTATATGAACAGTAGCCTTTGAAATTCAGAGACTGGAAAGAATTGCAGAGAAATCTGGAAAAGTTCTGTCTGGGAAGGAGGGCACGTTGTCTTAAATGTGTTTAAGGTATTTAAATGTGTGTGCATAAGACTTTTCTGTTGCATCTTGCATAAAGAAAAGTACCTGTATTTATAGGTACTGAATTTTGATCTGACCTCAGTTAAGCAGCATTATTAACAGAGTGTAAAGGATGGAGAATTCTTAACCCAGAAATAAAAGACATTAAATCTTTGTCAACCTTGTTGAGCTGCAGATGTACCAGAGGCCTTTTGTGTTGGTATCCTTGGATTACTTCAAAGCTCATGTGGTCACCAGCAGCTGCTGAAGCTCCTGACCTTCTCTGAAGTGCTTAAATTGAGATTTGGGGCTGCTGTGCGAAGGCTGCATCTTTTACCATCTGCTGTCTTTCCTCTGCTCTTTTGGTGCTGCACAAACTGTTGTGAAGGAGAAGAAGGTAGCAGGAAAAAATTAATTGCTTCCCAATTAAGTGTTTTGTACCTTTACACCATTAAGAATAAGAAAACACAAAAATTAATTCATGATTTTTGTCCAGACCCGGATGATGAAGGGAAACTCTTTGCATCACATGCTCCCCAGAAAAGTCATCAGCTTGGATTTCCATTCCTGATTTGAGTGGTGTAATGAATGCTTGGTCTGCACGCTATGTAGGACAATACCAGGTAATGCTCCATCCATCTGTACACATGGAGCCAATTATGCCTAATGGATTATGAGATGAAGGGCTTATTGCAGTACATTTGCAGAAGCATTGAAGAATGGATTTGTCTTTGTTTGCCTTCAAAGTGTTAGCAGCTCCTAGGGCTATATGGTGAACAGCTGTTTTTAGAAAGAGAAAGCAAAGAGGAAAGCTGTGCTCTATGAAATCTGCCTTATTTTTAGCATTCCAGAAATCACACGAAGATTTTGACTCAAAATTATCCTCATGCACACACCCTATAGGGGATTGTTTCTGCAGATAATATCAATTATTTACAAATGAGATTTTGCAAAGACAAATCTTGAAAACTAGTCCTTCATCCCAACAGTTGTGCCAAAGTAAAGAGGTTTTACCCTGTTCTTCCTCCTTTGACTAGTTTCCACTCTTTGAGGTAACTGAGGAGTAGAATGATGCAGCTTTCAACCTGGTTTGTGCAAAATGGACAACACCTGTAGCATGCTCTGTCTCTGCTGCCTGAAGAAATGTCTTTGGTTTCTTCTTTTTTTTTTTTTTTTGCACACAGGTAGGTCTCTATGCTGAAGTAAAAATTCCAAAAATAGGAATCCTTTATGTATTACATACTCCCTTACATTTTTTTTCTGCTCAAGTGGGTCTGGACTGTTAGAAATAGGAGACAAGGTGTGCTCTGGAGAGCAGGGGCTGAGAACATGCTTTTACACTTTCTAAAATACAAAAGAAATACTTTTTCTGCTTCATCTTTTTTTCTTTTTGCTATAATTGCAACACTGCCCTATATGGGTAATGGTATTCACTGGTCACATCAGGGAACTGCTCTGTAATTTTTGCCCTTTGGGTTTACAGCAGCAGTTCAGTAATTTTTCCATAAAAACAGTGTGTGTCTGTACACACACACACACATATATATGTACTCACAGATTTTTTTATATTCTATATGTATATATTTGATGCCTGTCTCATCAACTGCAACTGCATACCATGACACTTGTGAAAAGTGAAATTTCCATTGTAAGTGTTAAATAGGATATAAATAGATACTAAACCAGTAGGAAAATTAAATGCTAGGGAAAGACCCCAGGAAAGCTAATGGAAATATTGGCTTGAACAAAGCGGACATTTTCTGTTCAGAATTCTAAAGAGAATGAGTTGAGGCGTTTTGTGTTTTCAGCAGTGAATTGGATTGTTAACTGGTTTAATACAGCATAATCAACAGATTTGAAGCTTCTCTGGTTTATACCCCGTTCAATCTCTGCAGCCTCTAGAAATCATTCACAAGTGAAATTGCAATTTTTATGCAATTTAGTGCCATTCTTGACTGACAAGGTAAATGCTTACTTTATGAAGGGACAGTCATTAAAAGACAAAACCAGAATCTGAATCTCATTTCTCCTTGAGAGTATAACTGGTTTTTTTAATGTACACTTGATGTATTTTACTCGTTCGTAAGTGGATGCTAGCAACTCTCTTCAATACAGATTTTATGAAAGATTCCATTTCAGAGACCAGGAATTTCATGCCTTTTATTCCTCCTTTACATGTGCAAACCATTCTCATGTGGCAGTACTTTCACAAATGAGAACAGAATCCACAGGTGGTAGGATCTTAAAGTGCTTCACTCGTGGGAGGCCTTATACTTGAACATATTCTGTAAAAGCTTCATTGGGAAACACATGGACAGGTTTGGAAGTGCAGAAATAAACTTCCATTTGGCAGAGATTAAACAGGGCACTAATTCAAAACAAGATAAACATCCACAACAACTACCTGTAAAATCATCACCCTGTGGTATTTCTAAGAAACTAAATAAAGGAGCTGCTTCTCTATTATTATCAGTTTCTGGGAGCCTTTCTTGACTGAAAAATTGAAAATTGAAAATTTATGGCTTCGTTGCTTACTTTCCTCTACAAAATTCAGTATAATATAACAGCAATGATGTATTTTACCATCCATCTTTCCCCCTATTGGGAGAGAATTGGAAATCAGTAGGTAAAAAAGGCTGTTGGATGGAGCCCTTTGTGGTTATGAAATACCAGGGAACTGAAGGTTTAAGTCAGTGTCCTTGCCATTATTGGGTATGGAACTTTTCCAACAGCACACCCCAAGTCTTAGATGTTGTATACAGGATATGTCTATGCACTTCCTAGAAGAAAAAAACACTTTGCCTAGACCAGGAAAAGTCATTACTTTTTCTTCTTTTTTTTTTTCCTTTTTTCTGAACACGTCATTCTTTTGACACCAGCTGCATGCTACCTTCTGTTAGCCCAGTTCTATTTTAGGGAGAAATATCTGAACCAAGATTTCTGTACTTGCAGAGAAAGCCATACATTTAATATTATAAAAATGAACTTAGAATATCATCAGAACCATTTTACATCCTGGATGTTGTGCCAGGTCTTCCTAAATGTAACACTGGAATTAAATCTATGACCCTTAAAGTAGTACAACAGTGATACAAGAAAAAAAGAAGTTGCTTGTTGTGTATGGTAAGATATTTTGAAATACCCAGCTGGATGTAAATAAGGGACATGTATTGAACTGTGTGTCTGATCTCTATGCAAAAAAAAAACCCCATAATAAACACAGAAAAGCCATACTCTGAGGATTTAAGAAACCCAACCCCCTAATGCCTAAAGAAAAAAATCAGCTTATTCTTTAAATGCTAATTAAAGATGCTATCTGAGGACAGAATTACCTGCTAAAGAACACTAGGACAGGCAGGGTTAATTTGTTTTTATACTTATTGTCATGTAGAAAATGTTGTTATGGAAACCAAATATATGTTATTTCTTAAATAAATATTCTCTCAAGGCCTCTGAAACAGTGGAAAGGAATGGAAGCTATTAGTGTTATTGTTGCTGTTGGCTCTCTGAAATCCCAAAGCTGGGATTCTAATTGAAAATCCAAGGATTTTGGCTTCCTGGTTTTATAGTAAAAATGTAGAAAACCAATACCATTGCTATATTCTTTTAATCACTGTGAAAAACTGAGAATGGGTCTCCTAAATACCTCTGCTTAAAGCATCTTGAAGTTTTTCCTGGTCAGGAAGGCTGTAAGCCAAGAAATAATTTCTGCAGAAATCCACCAAGTTAATTTTCCATATAATTTTGGTGTGTCTCAGATGTTTTCTAAAGCCAGCTTGATGTAGATTGATGCTGAATAGGTTTTCTGAATGGATCTGGACCCTCATGCTCATTGAAAGAACCCATGCTTGGTTTGTAGGCATTTTGCCTTTTATCCTGTGCAAACTCACCAATCTCCAGAATTCAGATCAAGCCTGTAGGGAATTTTCTAGAGAAAATTTGCTGCTCTAGAAATTCGTCATAAATATCTGTTATGGTACATAAATAATCGTGATGGAAAGGAGAAACTTGAAGGACATTTCTGATCTTCTGCTGTTGTAAGTGGTAGATGAGAGATATGGTGACAATCAAGGCTTGGTCTGGTAGATATTTTCAGGCAGTGACACTGGTGAAGCCTGACGGATGACTGAACTCATCACAAAGCCTGGACTTGTCACTTGAAATTGTCAAGGTCAAATTGGTTCTTTCAGAATTCTTTGGTTTATTCATTAAGGAGATGGAGAGACCAGTCAGGATGTATGACTTGCATTAGTCCTTCCTGGGAACAGGTTATATGGCCTTGAATCTGTTCCATTTTCCTTTTTTCATGAGCCATAAGCAGCACAGAATTATTTATTTTGCTATTATGCACTAGGAAAACTCATTTAAGAGAGTGCCTGCATTGGAATACAAAACTTTTTACAGGTATCTGTAATATCAGGGGAAAAAATCATAGTGTATTTTTTATGGAGCATAATTTGGTTTTGGATATGCTACATTCATGGAAACAAAACTCAGAATGAAACTGTCAGGAGCTGTCAATATGTTTTGCAGAGTTATATTAAAACCAGCAGCTGTAATCCTTAAATCATTAGAGGAATATCCTTCAGAAGTGGGGAGAAAATACTTCATCTGTATTATCCCTGCAGTGACAAGAATGTTATTGGAATTCCATCTCTGGTTCCAGACATCACAAATTAGAGCAAAGCAGTACAAAGGATTCAGGAAAGAGATGTGAAAAACCTGAAAGCTGTGGAAAATAAGACTCCTCATGAGTGGATTGAACTTTGTTCAGTGACTTTTTGGGGGAAAAATTGAAGCAAGTTGAGCTTTGTTAAAGTCTCCCTACTGAGGAGGCCTGAAATCTGTCAATGTCTGTACATTTTAGTGCATTTTTTTAAAATTACTTTTGAGCTGCAGCCTTAGGTAGGTATAATATAGTATATTACAACAAAGCACAAGAAGTAATTTAATCTTTTTAACTGACAATTCTCTGACCCCCCATGTCAACAAATATTCAACTAATTATTACAAATAAAAATTAATTTTAAGCTGTCTTTAGGTTTTTTTTTTGCTAAATGTAGAATAATAAGAATATGTTCTGCATAAGAAGCTTATTTCTTTAATTAGTAATATTTTTTTACCACATGGTGTTATGTTAGTGGAATCGGAAGTGTACCTAGGCTCCTTCAGAATTCACTGCCAGATGTTTTGCCTTATCCATGTAAACCTTTGTAGACATTTCCTTGAAGTGCAACTGGGATGTTAATTTGTTTTCATTGAACTTGTAGAGCAGTGGGCCAAAACAGGATCCAAGGGAAGTAATTTCTCTGGTATTCTATACACTGATCTAGTTAGCAAAATAACATGTTCTGCTTTAAAAGTCTCTTTGTATTTGTGCCAATTCCCTTTATATGTCTCTGCTATAATATTTAGGGATAATGAAAGTGTTGATTATAGGAGTATTTTTAGGTTCGATAAGCATTAATATTATTCCACATTTGAAAAGCTAATACAAAACTGAAGTCCAGCAAATGAGAATGTAAATATGAGAGTGAGTTCATGCCTCTAGAGTTTATAAACAAATCCCTATAATCTCTGATTTGACAAGCACAACTGAGTCCCTCAGGGTGATAATGCTTGGCCAGTCAATCTGGCGAATATGCAGAAGTATTGAGAGAAATATCTGAAATAACTGGTCTTGTTTTGATATGGGTTTGGGTATTCTTTTTTTTCCCCCTTCAGTTTGTACTGTTAACAATCTCTCAAACCTGACTAATTTCAAATTGCAGCTTGTATGAAAACAGCTTTACCTTTAGATTTAGATACCAGACTGCTTCTGTTCCTAATTTAAATTTCTGCAATCATTTTTCTCTGAGGAAGCTGTTTTGAGTATTACCCATCAGCTTGCAATTTTGCAAAATGGGATGTCACGTCTTCGAACGAGCTTCACTCCATAAAACTGTTTCCAGATTCACATTTTAGAATCTTTTCATTCATCTTTAACTCTTGATTGACCTCTGTCACTGTGAGTTCTGAAGAGATGGAAATTCCTGTGCCACATTTCACGGGCTGAAAGACCCAACAAGTGTATCTCGGAATAAATCAAGGAATGAAAACAACAACCCACACACACAGAAAATACTATTTCTGCAGAAAATAACTTGCCCCAGTTACTATCTAAAATAGTCACAAATATTTAATGTGCTGCCAGATTAAAATAGCTCCGAGTGACATTTGGATGGCATAATAAAAGGGGTGGTGAAAAGTCCATGTAGTCTGGCCTGGAGAGAGATTTTCTACACAAGAGAGGCACAAAAGTAAGAGATTGTTGTTGGCTGATGGAAGGACCTACTCAGCTTTATGAGAGGGGAAACCATCTGGTTTTTAAGAGCTCTGATGAGCAATAGAAAGGTTCCTAATACTTAGAGCAAGATTATTGGAAGAATGGTGAGATCAGGATTCATATTAAGTTAAAAAGTAATATTAGAAAAAGCCAGCTGGCTAAATAACGTGTTCATATCCTAAATCATAGTTTCTGATTTCAACAGAGAAAAGTAATGAATAATATTCTTTGTGCTGTTTGCCAAGGAATTTTTCACTACTCTTTAATTAAATAATTTGGACATGTGTTATTGTTATACTAATTGGTGTTAATTGGTGGTTTTAAACAGGTATATATTGTAATGGTATTTGACCAAGAAGCTCAGAATGCAGTAAATCATCAGAGAACCAAATTATTTGAGAATTACTCTAAAATCTTCACTAGGCTGACAAATTAAAGGACAAGACTGATTCAGGATTTCATATATCTCAACTGATTCATTTTTTTTTCCCTCAGATGAAATTGGAGGAAAATATTAGAAGGCAAGACAATGCAATAGATGTTTAACACAATCATAATTTTTGAAAACTTCTGAAACATAAGAACAGGTTGAAGAAGTTAGACTGGTACTTGATTGTAATGGAGGATTTGGGGCAAAATTATACTTTATTTACAGCTTTTTTGCTGGTCAGAAAACACCAACAGTCAAATAAAATTGTTAACTCTCCTGAGCTGTGTCCATGTTTCTGTGCGGCTGCATGTCCAAGTATATATATATATATATATATATGGAGAAAGAAAAAGAATTATATTCACATATGTTAGAGTGATTCATTTATATATATATTCTGATTTTTTTTTTAGTTAAGGTTCCTGGGATGACTCAGTTTCAGTTCTGTTAAATCCCTCTGTTGGGATAGTTTCCCAGGAATGCTGGAAGATGGAGGTAGAGCAGAAGCAGCTCACAGATTCTTTCTTTTTCCTTCCCTTCTGTTCTATCTACCATGGAGGAGAAGAACATGATAGGGAATGGAGAGCTGAGCTCTCAACACTTTTCTCTGCCATTCTAATTTTCTTTGGGTTCTTTAATATACAGGTTTACTGTGGAATCTTGGAGAATCAGGGATGCACACTGCCACTGATAAAGTGATGAGTTTTTTTTCTCATTTACTATGTAGCTCTTGATTTGTGTGTGTGCAGGTAAAACCTCTTTTCCCATTTAGATTCAGACAAAAGAGGGAAACAGCTATTTCTTTAGCTTTGGAGGAACACAGTAAACCTAAGAATTAATAGGGTAAAATTTGTTCATATTTGATTCACTGTATTATGAATGGCACCTCTTGGAAGCAAAAAGGAGCTTAAAATTCATGACACCAGAGCTGAGATTTGACAGCACGTGGAGCTGCTGAGATGGGTAACGAGAAATGTCTGATACCAAAAACCAAATGGGTGTTAGCTGAGTACCAACATTTGTTTGCATTTTCATCTTCAACCATGTGTTTTCTACTCAAGATGTAACCATAATGTGCTGAATTTCATCTCTTCAAATTCACAATATTTCCTATATTTCTTTTTAATTACTTTTTTCACTAACTTTTGTCTAATTAGCAAATTCAGGTCTCTATGTTGTATGTGGAGACAAGAGAGGCAGCCTGCTAACTGAGGGAACCACCTTTCATTTTCCATAGAAATAAAAAACCACAACTATTTTAGTTCCAAACCTCAAGACATGTGCTTTTCCCATGCATACACACTCATTTAGTGACTGCAAGGTTTAGTCTTTTTAGAGAATCAGAAGTATTGCAAGCTATGTACAAAACCAAAAATAAGGAGAATACTCTTTTACTTCCATGGGATCATTCATTACCTGGAGGCAATTAGCCCAAAGATCTGTGCCCTGAGGAAAAGATTGACATTTCTTTTTCTCTTTCTTCATCATCACCCTCAAATGGCAACTTATTCAGCTTTAAAGGAAGAAATTCCTATTCTGTGATCCTATAATTCATAAAATCATTTCAGTTGGAAGGGACCCTAAAGACCATCCAGTTCTAACCCTCCTGCCATGGTAAAGAGTAAAACTTTCATAGGCTGGCATTACTGATTAATGAAACCTGCTTCTACAGGCTGAGAACACTGAAATATAAGGCCAACATAATCCCAAATGAACAATCTTCATGCCATAAATTCACAGATCTATTCCCTCATTGATGTCAGTGGAAATCCTCTGACAAACCAGATTAGTATCAGTCCCTAAAGAATGATATGATTTAGATACCAAAGGACAACTAATAAAAGAATCATGCAGCAGTTGCAATAAATTAATAATTTCACAAACATTAAGTGCCTTTTACACTGATGAAATAGATGTAACTTGAACATGATATTGATTTTGAAGCAAAGTCCAGACATGATTTTTCAGAGGAGCAATCTGAAGATATCTTGTATACTTGTATTGACTTAACTAGCAATTAGAGCATGAGAATTTAGTTGTGGAAGTGAAACAGAGAAGATTAATAACAGTTTAAGATACACACAAAAAGAAGGACATAGGCCTTTCTCTTCCCCCACTGATGTGTCTTTTCCCATAATCACTATTTAAAACATCGATGACTGTGCTCCTCAACCACTGCTCTGTCTCTTCCTGCCTTTTCCTGACCTATTTATTAAGGTGCTGGCAAAATTCCAGCCCTCTCCAGCAGTGATAATTCAATATCTGTGTATAGAACAGGGTAATCTATCAAGTGGTAACATTAAGCTGGTGATGAGAAAGTATTTTGGAATTTGGATCCAAATTGCAAATACATTTTTTATTTTAAGTTGGAGATGAGATATAAACTTAATTTTATCCATCTGTAGTTCAAAGTTTGAAGGGAAATTACCATAAATGCATTCAAATGCCTCTCTTTCCTTGTTCTCTTTCATCAGCTCTGACAGGGAATGCTTGTTTGAACAGAACTACTGGTCAAAACAGAATTTTTTAAAAAATTTTCCTTTCAATATGTCTGCTATGTTTCTCAATTTTTTAAAACAAAAAAATTTAAACAGATCCATTAGATAAGCACTTTGTAATTAAATATATATATTTCTTTTCAATCAATTTTGACATCTTTCAAGCTTCCTGAAATCCTAGGAAAATCCAGGCTGTTTTCTCTTGGGAAAGAAAAAAACAAAAAACAAAACCAAACAACAACATTAACAACAAAACTATTATCTGAAGTGTTGTTTGGCCTTGTAACAATCTGAAAAATTAAAACGAGAATGAGCAGGCCAGGAGAAATTATGCTACTTATAGCATGATTATTTTGGAAATATAGAGCTGGAGAAAATTTTGTATTACTGGAAAATGTGTTTAGTGCTCTGAAAGACAAATAAGAAGCAAAACATGAAGGGGAACCCCTTCTGATCTTGATTAAAGTAGGAATGTCACTAGAATAGAATCAAACTTCTACTCCCACTAGTCGTTTGCAAGAAAAGAAAATCAGTATTAAAATCAAACAAAAAACCCTCAAAACCCCAAACAAACCAAAACAGAAAAAACCCCCACAACTGTATTTAGCAGAATGTTATAAAAATTTCCAGATACAAACAATGAAAAATTTGCAAGAAATCACAGGACCTATTCTTGTAAAAAGTACTGAGTTGCATTTTACTATAACAAATTTTCAAGTGGTTTCACACCATTTTGGAATCAACATCCTTTTTTATGGTGAAAAATCATTATTCTACAAAAATATCACAGAGGATTAGCAAAATTCAAGCGGCTTTTAAATCAATGGCCTCGTGGATGTGATTGATTATTTCAATGCCCAGTAAGGTAAGAAATACCTTTTGTAAGGGTAAAAAGAAATTGATGTATAGAACCAAAAGAGCGGTCAGATGACACAGAAGGTTAGGTCATTGTCTCTGTTGGAATAGAATGTGTGGGCTCACAGTTCCCTAGGGACTTCATGGCACAGTTGAATAGTCACTGGCCTTTAATTTGTTCGAGTTTTCAAACATTAGGCTGAAATTTTGTAGTTGAGCAGGAACTTCATCTTGTATTTAATTTATTATATTTGTTCAGCTGTAATTGATACCCTCTACAAGGCCATTTTCTCACGTGTAAGAGATTAAAGCAAGCATAAAACCAAATGCTGGCTACAGAGACTCTTTTGACACCTTTACTAATGCAATATAAATCTCTTCAAGAAAAGAGTTCTGTTGAACAAAGGTATTATTTTTTTAACCCATAAAATACATTAGAAAAAATTCCCACTGCCACCTGCAAAATTTGGGAATTTTTAGCTTAGTGTGAAAAGGCAGACGCAGGTTGACACATTCCAAGTTCTGTGCTGAATGCCATGACACAAACCACGTTCAAATCCTGTCCACTACCTTAGTACCCATACATATAATCTGTGCCATTTTGAAATTACTGCAATTTCATGTAGGCTCCTGTGGCTTAAGGCAATTCCAGTCTCAGAGAGTGCTTTCTCAGCAGCGCTGCTCAGGGGTTGACATTGCCACAGCTCCGTACCAGCTCACAAAGCAGCACTTTGCAGTGAATTACTTCAGCTGAAGACCCCTTGTCATCAGAAGTGGAGCTTGAGTAAAACAGCTGTTACTTGAGTCAAAATGCTGGGTGTGGTGATGGCAGTGATGGCTGAGTTTACTCCTTCTGCTTCATAGTGTGCCTTATTTGAGATAACAGCTTTTTTGAGAAGACAGGCCCGAGCAGCCCTGTGTGGCACAACAGGTTTTCTGCAAGGTCAACAACACTTGCAGTCTACCACTAAATTCAGTGTACATAATGGTGAAGGTGACATTTGTAAAATGATTTGATAGCTTCTTGCAATAACTCTGAAACTGAGTTCTGATTCAGTCATTGAATTGCCCTTGTGTTTTTCCTATACTGCATTAGATTTCTGTTGCAGAGCCTGGAGAAACTGTCATGCTTTGACAAAGCTACAGGTCTGTGGAGATACTGATTAAAACAAATAGACACTCACAGCTAAAGCCTGCACCATTTTTCATATTGAGGGATTCTCTTCAGATGCTGATTTATTGGAGACTTAATTATTGTGTTTATAATGGCAAACTTAAGATGTTTGCAATAATGCAGTTTATGAAAATCATCAACTGCATTAAACAATATTATTATAAAAATCAGTCTGTAGTGAGGCTGTGTATTCAAAATCTCTTGATCTGTTGCTTACTGGAACAAATCAAGGAAATGTTTATAGCATACTCTTATCCTTAGTGCTATTTCTAAGAATGCTGGAAAGGTTCATAAAGATTTTAAAGTAAACATCTCAGATTACTCTTTTGAGAGCTATTGTTGAATGTGCATCACTTCTGCTGGTTAACCCAAGGCAACTGTCACTATTTTTTCTTTCAGTTCAGTTGACTCATTTATTTTGGTCCATCTTTAAAATGTGTTTAGACCTTTGAGAAAGACTTATGAAACACCAAATCACAGAAGAGAGAAATATAGTTTGAACAGAGTGTTGACCTCTGCAACAACTAAAGCATTTTCAAGTTTTCCACCTTTTCATTTTGTTTTGTCATTAAAAAACTCTCAGCCCCTAATTTTGCTTTCTCTACACTGTTTATCTTGATCTATTCTATTATGTGCCTCCTTTGATAATTTTTATTGGTATTCTCTGAAAACATGGCAGATAATCAATGGGTACATATTTAGACCTGACTGAAAACAATCCCTTTAGTCAGAAAATTCTTTCCAATTACTTTTGCTAAGTTTCCATCGTTGCAATAAAAATATGATTATTTATTTCTCCTCTGAAACTCATCTTTAAAAAATATCATGCTTTACGTTAACATTGAGAGGTTTTATTTTAAATTGCATCTGGAAATTCTTCTATATCTTGACATAGAAGATATTGACTTGGAGGTTCAGTTAAGGCATTGAATTGATGTAGATATTATTGACAAAAAATTTTGGTTGCTGAAGGTCATTCATCTGTGATCATTTATAGAAAAAAACAGTGCCTTCACATAATGATGTCTGTCAAAACATTCTCCTGTCCATTTGTGCCATTAATTTGTGCTATTTCAGACAGGCCCCTTCAGAGAGAGGGGATGAGGAGCAGCTTTTTGCAGTTTGTAAAGATCTGGCAGAGTGCTTATTGAACGATTCAAAGTATGGCTTTGTAGTGGAACATTTCTGGGATCATTTCAAGGTACCGAAACCAGGGCAAATCATTAGTAATGAGCACTGGCAGCACAGAAAAACCAGATGCTTCCTGGGCTACACCCAAAGCAGAGTAACCAGGAGGGTGAGGGAGGGGACTCTCCCTCTCTGCTCTGCTGAGATCTCACCTGGAGCGCTGCATCCAGCACTGGGTCCTCAGCACAGGAAGGATGTGGAGCTGCTGGAATGACTCCAGAGGAACCCACCAAGATGATCATGGGATGGAGCACCTGGTGTAGGAGGGAAGACTGAGATATATTGGATTGCTCAGCATGGCAAAGAAAAGGCTTTGGCGTGGCTAATTTTGTGACCTTACAGAACCTGCAAGAGAGAAGGAAAGGGACATTTTATAGGGGAATTTAGCGACAGGACAAGGGGGAATGGCTTCACATGAGATAAATAAATATTAGGAAAAAATTCTTCCCTGCAATGGTGTTGGGACACTGGCACGAGTTGCCCAGAGGAGCTGTGGCTGCCCCCTCCCAGGGCCAAGCTGGATGGAGCTCTGAGCAGCCTGGTCTAATGGAAGGTGTCCCTGCTCGTGGTCTTTAGGGTCCCTTCCAACTGAAATGATTCTATGAATTATAGGATCATAGAATAGGAGTTTCTTCCTTTAAAGCTGAATAAAGTGTGAATCAGGATGGTGATGAAGAAAGAGAAAAAGAAATGTCAATCTTTTCCTCAGGGCACAGATCTTTGGGCTAATTGCCTCCAGGTAATGAATGATCCCATGGAAGTAAAAGAGTATTCTCCTTATTTTTGGTTTTGTACATAGCTTGCAATACTTCTGATTCTCTAAAAAGACTAAACCTTGCAGTCACTAAATGAGTGTGTATGCATGGGAAAAGCACATGTCTTGAGGTTTGGAACTAAAATAGTTGTGGTTTTTTATTTCTATGGAAAATGAAAGGTGGTTCCCTCAGTTAGCAGGCTGCCTCTCTTGTCTCCACATACAACATAGAGACCTGAATTTGCTAATTAGACAAAAGTTAGTGAAAAAAGTAATTAAAAAGAAATATAGGAAATATTGTGAATTTGAAGAGATGAAATTCAGCACATTATTAATACAGGTTCTATAATTCTGATTGGGAATATTTTGACAAAATCTGATAAATCTGTGAATTAATGTCTCTTTGTTTATGACTTTAGAATATGTTGAGAGGCCTAATTTAGCAAGGATAATCTAAAATATAAAGTAGCTTAATGGGACTTGTGAGATTTGAGTTCATTATGTGCTTCAGCCACAGATTTCAATATAGTGTATTCTTTTTAAAATTTCTATCTCAAAGTGCTGTAGAACTAAAGAGTGCACAGACATTCTGTAGATATATTCTAAAAATATCTCGTATAGCATCCAACTCTGTGTTGTCCCTGCAAAGGCACATTTTGATTTAAATGGGATTAGTAGTGTGCATGAAGTTAAGCATGTCCATAAATGTCTGCAAGGCTTTAGTTATTCAGTGCACTCATTATCTCAATTTGTTGTTTCGTGGAATTATTCCAAGTATCTCATCTAATCAGATTCTCCTAGAGGCACAGCATATGCCCACAATAGTATGAGCTATATATAGCTCCTTCCATTCTCAGGAAAGATCAATGGAACACTTTCATTGCCAGTGAATGTATGTATCTGTGATTTACCCTGCAAGAATTACAATCCCTCAATGAGATCATGGTGTGAATTCCTGGGTATAAAGCTGAGGTAGAAGTGTTATTTTTTAGATAAAAGCACTCAATGTATGAGCAAATGTATAGCAATGCATTATAAATAACTTAAAATTAATATAAGTATATAAAGATTGATTTAATTAAATTTTAAATAAACTTAACACTACTGCTTGTCTACTAACCACAAACATGATCCACAGATATAGAAAAACACTATCATCATGCTGAATAAAAATCAGCCGTGTGCTCTCCATTGAAGATGTTTTGCCCAATAGTAAAACATGCTTGTTTCAGGTACTTATATATGACTAACCTTTGGTATTTAGTTTGAAATGTACTTGGCAAACAGCCCAAATAATTCTGTTCTCTGTAATGTTGTTGTGGATCTGTTGAATTGCTTTATATTATTGAAAGGGGAGTAGAATGTGACCAAAGAATATGGCCTATTTCTGCTGACTTTGTTGCTTTCATCTGCAAAAGCAGCCATAGGAATTAATGAAAATATGTATGGAGCACATTAGTTGAAATGCATAAACAAAGCAGAATGTGGCTCTTTAGAACTTGAAAGTGATATATAGTATTTCTCACTTACCCACCCTCTTTGAATTTGTTTTGAAATAGCAGAGATAAGAAAGTAAATCTTTCCCTGGAGCTGGCTGTAAAATGCCAATATTAATATTAGTGTGCATTATTATCTGCTGAGGGAATGAAGCATGAATCAGTTGAAAGGGAGCTGGCTAGCATTCCAAGTCCTTTAATAAATGTCTTTATTTGTAGATAGACAATTCCTTCTTGGCCTTGTCATTCAATGTGTTTTCCCAGCAGCTAAAGAAATGATGCTGTAACAATAATCCCTGAATATTTTTTGTCTTTATGATCGTATGTCAGTTTTAAATTATACCAGACAGAATCAGAGTAGTTCAGAACAGCAAGATGAAAGAATTTGAATGAATGAAATTTCAGAACTTAATATTTCTGAAATGTCAGGTGGAATATTACTGATGATGATGATAACTAATATGGATTATGTTGATTTTGAATTTGAACATTATATTATTTATATCCTACATGTATCATCTACACTGAATAGATCATGTAGATAATGTTATTTTAATAGCCTTTAATGAGATTTCCATTTCTCAGCTGAAAATCAGATTTATTTCCAGATATTATCAGGTAAAATTTAAGTAGGTTTTTCAAGCATTCAGGAAAAATATCTGACTTAAAATAAAATTTTCATTTACTTCTTTACTTCCTATTTCAACATCTTCCTGCTTGCCAACAGTCGCAGAAAAGTTTTAAAGTTGCAGATGAGTTAGAGGCAGCAAAGCTATAAAAAATGAATGGGCAGTATGTCTCTTTAGCTAAAATACAATTGTGTTTCTTCTCTGCATGCATTCCTAGAGGTGTTGCAAAAGTTTAGCTTTTATTTGTAGTTTGAATTTGCTAATATACTGATGCTTCCCAGCTGTGCTGAGAGAGCACAACAGAGCATGTGGGATTAACACTTAAACATTGTCCAGTTTGATATCCTGTTTAACTTCCCAAAATCTAATTCAGTAGCAATGGAAACATAATTGGCTGCCATGAAAAAAAATGTCAACTCCTATTTATTTCTTGTACTTTCCTTTACCTTTTCATTCCTGTAGGGGTGCACATGAAACTGGAAAAAAAAAGTTTAAATTGCTCATCACCAATTATTCGGCAACCCAAATAAATCCCAGTCAATGACGTTGCTCTCTCTCTAGGATTTCATGCCTACTTCACTAAAAATGTAGTACTGAACCTATAAATTGGAATGATGCCAGTGGCAAAAAGAAAAAGATGTCCCAAATGTTGGATCTAATTCCCAATGTATAATGAAATACTAACCCCCTGTTCTAGGTGTCCAGTGAAACCCAGTTTATCAGATCTGGTTTTGACACTTCCACCCTTTTTACCTTCTCAATACCTTTACTTAAAAAATAACCTGCTCATTTGCAAGTATTACTGGGAGCATAAACACCAGCAGAAAAACCCTGAACATCAACTTTGAATGCATAATTTATTATGAAAATAAAAATTATTTTAAATATTCTTTCAAAGCAGCAGAAGTAAACATTATTTCCTGCCTAAAGTCTGCACTGCTCTGTTACCTTGTTTTTATGTGTGCCAAGAAATAAGATTGGAAGAAAATACTTTGCCCTTATTATGAACACTGTCATCTGAAATTATTCTGAAACTTCTTATAAAGATTGGTCATTTTTACAGGTTGTCACCCCACTAATAAAACAGGTGAATGCAACTAAAGAAATGGATACTTTTTACCTAGAGTTTTAAGTCATCTACATGCACTGGACCATTTAACATTAAAAAAAAAAAAATTAAAAATTTTAAAAAAAGGAAAAAAGTACTGTCAGCAGCACAGCCTTCCCATCTCAGGTGTAATAGAGGTTCTGCATGTGCATGTGCATAACATGAAATTTCATCCCTTGTTCTGTAGCAGTGGTTCAAGCCCAGAGAGTTAGATACCCTCTGAGGAATTTTTGGGGGCCTAGAAAGTGAGGCCCCTCTGAAGGTAGAATTAGGTTTGGCCTTGGAAAGGGAGTCGAACTCCCCCCTCCCATCCCTCAGTTAACAATAGTATCTTGTGTTTCACTCTCTCCTCCCTTACTCCTTCCCGACTAGACCCTGACCCTCTGACCCTTCCCTGTTCCTCCCCTGTACCATTATGAGATAAGGTGTAACCCTCAGAATAAAAGTCTGAAATTTGGGCGCTCCGGGGTCTTTTTGCCCCTGAGCCCAAGCAGAGCAGACCCTGATGTCTGGTGTCTGATTTTGGGTTCCGGGCAAGGGAACATTCTCTCTCTCAGCAGCTCTCTGGCTTTTGGGACAGTGGCCACCATCCCAGGGAAGCCCGGCTCACGGCAAGGGGAAAACAAGTCCCTAGCTGAAGTTGACTTAACAAAAAGGAAACTTTCAGAACAAGCCGCCGAGCCGCCGGCCGTCCCTGTGGTCAGCTGTCCGGCCCTCGTCACTGGCCACATTGTTCTGTTTCTCACATATTTCTTTCTGGTTTTGTCACAGTTTAGGGAGGGTATTGCCCAGTTTAGTGCCCCTTGTTGCGAGATAAAAATCGTTTCACCAGATGGGTTCAAAAACCCCCAGCCTATGGAGCTGCCCAATGCTTATTCTTGTAGGAAGAGCAACTGGCCCAGGTGTGCCAACTTCTATCAGTGTGGGTTAGGTTTAGGCTTAGGCTTAGGCTTAGGCTTAGGCTTAGGCTTAGGCTTAGGTTTAGGCTTTGGGTTTGGCTTTGGGTTAGAGTTTGATTTATGTGTTGGCAATATGATTAGGCTTGGATTAGGGTTTGGGCTTGGATTAGGGTTATGGTTAGTATTTGGATTAGTTTTTGGGTTAGGCTTTGGGTTAGACTTTGGCTTAGGCTTTGGTCAGTGTTTTATTTTGTGGCATGAATTATAATTAGGCACTATTTTTGGGGTTAGGGCTTATGATTTTTTTAGGTGTTGAGTTTAGGTGTAGAGCTGCAATTTTTATTCTTAGAACTGTACTCCTTTATGTCCTTGTTTTCTGAGTGCTCTCACACAGAGCGCAAGGAAAGCAGCCACGAGATTTAAAGGTTTGACAGAATTTTCTTCTAGAATTTGTTTTCTTTTTTCAGCTTTTCTACTCTCATCTTAGCATGGTTTGTGCATGCATTTCTGTTGAAAATATTACTTATTATTTAAGCCTCTGCAAAATGAGAAGTCTAATATTTTATTCGACCTCTCTCTAGGTTATATTGTAATTTGTAAAATTTGGGTTCTTTTGGATGTGTATTCAGTTTTATAGGAGTTATTGAGAGCATTTTAAGGCATTTAAAATAGTGTATAATTCTAATTTCTTCTGCTCCCTGCAGCTGCATTTATCATATCTAGTTCTATTACAGTTCTAGAAATGTTAAAGATTGAGAGTTTAGTCCTCAGGTGTAACTGGCAAGTATGACCACTTTGAGTAAGCTTTTTTTTTTTATGGCAAGTTATCATTCTGTGAGACATTTTAAATGCAGGTCTTATTAAAGGGAAAGGTGCAATTTTGATACCTTTATTTTACCAAAGCTACTTAATATGCTTTGCTATAAAAAAAAAACCAAAACCCTGGGACTTTTGACAAAACCTATTAAAATCCTTTCTTCTTTATTACACTGACCTACATTTGAGCTCATTTTTCACTGTATTTCAAAAATCTGGTAAAGGAGATATAAAGTCCATGCAAAACAGGTCTGTGAATTTGAATGCCTTTTTGTGATTCAATGTAAATTATTTATTCAAATGCATAACTGTATTAAATCAACAATAAATCATGCACGATTCTAGGTAGGCTTTGTGCAGGCTGGGATGTTGAGTGGCTTTTCAGTCCATGTAAATAGATGTAGCTCCCAAACTGTGGGGAGATTTTTCATTGGTATTTAGAAATCTGTGCAAGTGGCTGGAATGTCTTTACAGAGATGAGAAGTGTCTTCCTGCATAAAATAAAGTTGTTGAAGCAGTCCATCATGTTAAGAAAATGCAAGGATTTGGAATAAATGCTGGCAGTCCTAACAGAAGAATGAAGGACTGAACAAGCCTTGAGATTTAGAGATCTCAAAGGACTTACTCTGGGGAATGGTGGTAAATTGATAGGCTCTTTAAGAAGGTTTTCTTTATCAAGGGGATGGAGAAATTTTCACTTTTGCAGGCCATGAAGGTGCTCATAAAAAACTGACTGGGGAGGCTGATGGCAAATTTCAAGACAAAGAGGAGCTGAACTAATATAAACAAGAAGAATAAAAGTGGAAGTGTCTGCATTGGGCACAAACTGCTGTAGACCTGTTGTAGCTCTCCTTGAAAAACTGGGTCAGAGAACTGCCAAATTAAAAAACAAAGAAAAAGAAAAAAAAGAAAAAAGAAGTGATTCTGAGTGGTGTGCTCTAAAGCACAATAAGCTAATAACTCAGGTTGAGAATTTTTTTAGAAGCATCATTTTATGGTTTCTGATGAAAGTGTCATGTCAATTTTTAAAAATTTAAGCTATTTCTTTTTGCAGTGGGCATTATACCCATTTGCCACTGCTCCTTTAAAATTCTCTGTGCTAAGGAATGTTTATTTCAAACAGAACTACGCAAACATTTATGATAATTTATCACAATCTGCATAATCAGTAATCTATAACACCTGTGGGATCTAACTACACTGATTGCTGTCCTACTGGGATTTTTGCAGCTACAAGGGAGGAGAATATCCTGTAAGCTTGAACACAATTAGATTAATCAGAGGAGCAACATTTCATTGATGCATTCTAAATACTTATTTTAAGAGTATTTTGTTTAAGAGTATTTTGTTTGTGTTGTTGGAACTGCCCACAGTATGAGGTGACTTTGAGCCTCAGATCAGAGCTAAGTTCTGAGCTCTTGTTGAGCAACATCATGATGGTACCTGGAGGAGGAATTTCCATCCATAAGCAGCATTTCCTGATTGCAAGGGTTCATTGGACCTACCATAAATTACTGCCTGGGAATACAATTTGCAGCTGATAAAACCAATCAGTCTTCTGCAGAGCTTCACCTAAAGAATTATTTTCCATTCTAACTGACTGTGGAATGTTTGTTTTAACTCCAATGAGCAGAGATGTTACTGCTCCAGGTTACAGCAAGATTTTTGGTCTTTCAATAAGGTGCTGTTTCTTTGTGAAAACTGACTAATTCAGAGTGTCCTGTGTGAATATAATATTTGCACAGTGTGCCTCTTTTCTAACTCATAGAAACAAGTGCTGCAATTTTATAAAACAGTAGGCACTTAGTGGTGCTGGCCATCTTTATTTGCAGGTACAGTACAAACCCCTTCCTGAATGCCTTTCTTTTTCTTGCAGAAAAAAATTACGATCTGACTTGATTTGTCTGATACTTTTCCTTCTGACAAGTAATTTCTGGGTGAGAACTGGGTTTTATTGTCACTCAAAATCTGTTCAGGAGTTGCATTTGTGAGAACAACAGTCTTTAGTTCTTGTATTTGCACTGAACTAAATTAACAAAAATCAGTATTTCACATGATTATACTTTCAAGTACATGCCCTGAATAAATTTTCATTTTAATTTTACTCTTCTTGTACATTTGGGACATCCCTATTTCACAAAGTTTACTTCCACTTTAGGATCCTACCTTTATTGCTCTCTACCTGCTGTTAAGAACAGGGTGAAATAATAAAGGCACATTGCTCTTCAAAGAGCTATGGTGAGTTTTATAATGCTCACAGTTGTTCTGCTGGGTGCCTGTCTTTTTAGAAGGAAATATGCTTTATAAGGGGCTCCTATGTTTATACAAACAGTAGCTCTCCAACTTCTAGGTTGTTACATCAACTTTATTGACTGAATCATCAAATAATTTCACTATCACTTGTTCAGAAATACCATGAGAAGCCTGGCATTGGGAAGGAGGCTCATTTCTTTTGGCAGCATGTGAAGGTGCTTTATCCAAGCTGTAAAAAACATAGTAGAACCAGTTCACGGCACCAACATGTTTGGTGGCACTACAGTTAATTTTAATTAAAAGTCAAGAGGCATTGGAGAACATAACATTTTGTGATGCTGTCCATGCTCTGCATACTACACAAAATTTTAAGCATTAGAAGACTTTTAAATAAAGCCATAATTTAATAAAGAAGGAAGCTGAAATCATGCATGCTTACTGTGGGGAGCTGAGTTTAAAGATTCTTGCAGTTTCACATGAGGCATCAGTCATTCCCCTCACCAGAAGTGTTACCAAGTAAATGGATTTTTATTAATGTTTCAGAGGGACTCTTGACTGTAGCAGAGATAAGAAAACACAAAGCAAATATCTGGGGGAAACAAACTCATCTTAAGTTCTTTTGCAGTTATTTGTTGAGATGCACAACTTGTGCTTCTCAGAGTGCACTCCTTTGGAAGTCTGTGTGTGATGTCTGCACTGTCCTGTGCTCCACACTGCTTTTCAACCCTGTGTGGAAGGAATAAAATCTGGTTTTTTATTTACACTTTTTCCTTTGTGAGCCTAGCCTACTAGGTACTAATATTAATTTGTCTCTAAATATGATTGTGGTAAAGGCAATACCTAACATGGTGTGATTTTCCCTGTTCTTTGTACACTTACGGTTTTTGATCCTTCCCTATCTATCTCATTAACCTTGCATTTGTTACATTTTCTGGTCTTAGGAAGCGAAGCCAGACAGGGTTAGAGGCTTGGGGTCATTTACCTCAGTATTTTAATAGGATCCTGTTGGATGCATCCACTTCACCCAGGTGACAGCATGGCAAATGCAAACGCCCATCAGTCACGTACACAAGTTATGGACCTTACACATCAGTGTATCTAACAAGGTGATGCCAAAATGATTTTTGCCTTTTCTTTTATGTACCTTTTACACAGTTCTGTGTATCCACGTGTTACCATGCATACTTGTAATCCTTTGCTTAGCCTGGTTGTCAGTGTCCTGTAGGTGTCCTGCAGAACCTGAGACTGAACAGCCCAGGGCTCCAGAGCCAGGGACAACAAACATTCTGCTGTCTTGGCAAGCCGAGGTCCCCTGGCAGGACAGATTCTGTAAACTAGAGGTGAGCCCACCCCAGCCCCATTATTGCGCCCCCTTGTTAGATATGCCGATGTGTGAAAATCTATAACTTGTGTACGTGATTGACAGGGTGTGTGCATTGCCACGCTGTCACCTGGGTGAAGTGGATGCATGCAACAGGATCCTGATTAAAATACTGAAGTAATGACCCCCAACCCTCTAACCTAATGAAGCTAATGTCTAGCTTCATTTTTCTAAGAGCAGGAAAAAGGCATCAAGGGAGCCAAATAAGAGAGTTGGGGTGGGCTAACCTTTAGTTTACAGAATCTGTCCTACTAGGGGACCTTGGCTTCTTGAGAAGTAGAATGTTTGATCTCCCTGGCTCTGCAGTTCTGGGATGTTCAGTCTCAAGGCCTGCAGAACACTCACAGAACACTAAGCACCAGGCTAAGTAAAGGATTACAAGCATGCATGCTAATACTTGTGGGTACATAGATCTGTGTAAAAAGTACATAAAAGAAAAGGCAAAAATCATTTCGGCATCAATAAGACATTGATAAGCTTTTTTGTGACACATAATGTAGGCTGTCTTGTTGAGTCAATGCTGTGGAGTTTTGTGAGTGAATTGATTGTTCAGTGAGCACTGTTGTCCATGATGAAAAAAAAAATGGATCAGTGATGCCTCTGCTCATTTTCAGTCCTCTTTCTAAACTACACCTCAAGTAGTGCAAAGAGTAAACTCCTCAAACTTGGTCTCTACTTTTTGTACTGGTCTCTGTAGAGAGAGTTTGGGCAAGAAGATAATCTTTGCAGTTAGCCCTAAATGTCCGTCTCCAGTTTAATTAGTGTAGGGAATGAATTAGTGTAGTGTCTTTACAGAAAATTATTTAGCTCAGCCAATCAGACTAATTTCAATTGTCCAGTTAAACATGTAGGGAAAGGTGACTAAGATATACAGAGATAAACTATAAATTCCAGAAGGCAAAGGAAGATCAGGCAGTCTCTCCTGTGCAGGTGCAGTATACAGAGCATGCAGAAACACTGATAATGAAATCTTTGCTTTGGAGATGCAGGAAATACTCGTTGCATTTACTTTGACAAAATGGAGAAAAGGGTGATTGATCCTACTGATATACACAGCAGTAAAAATGCAAAATAGATGATTGATTGCCATTTGGCAATTCATTTGGCTTATCAGCATCATTTCAGTGTTCCTGGTGTTTACAAGCTATTAAGAGTCCAGCCTTGGAAGAACAATTTAGTTTTGAAAGCTCATTTACATTCTAAGTAGGAAAAAAGAGGGGTATTGTTATTTTCTGGTCTATTATACAGGGTTTCATTTTCGGCTTTTAAAAACAGATAACAGTGACGATTTTATTTATATAAAGTTACTGTCTTATTTATTTCCTTCATTAATTAAACATAATTCAAGGTGGATATGAAAGGCTGTGACTGCCCTCCTAGTGAGGCCTGAAATTGGGGAAATATTAGCTGTCAATAAAAAAAGTAACTTAATGAACTTTTAAAAATAATAAAAAAAAATTATACAAGAACAAAAAATGTCTTTTGACAAAGTTTAATACATTTAAATAGTACAGAAACTTTTAGCAAGAAACTGCATCTTGCCAAAAAAAAGGGGGGAAAATATCCAGTGGTTTATTATGTGAAAAGAAAATTGACAATATTATTACTATATATTTTCTAATAAGCTACTATGGATTTTTCATCCATACCTAATGCCAAATTTCAAAATCTTTTATTCAGTTATATATTTTTATTCAGTTATAGATTTTTGTGTTACGAGTAAAGATGAATGTATTATGACTTCTTAGTCCTTCACTCTGAGGAGAAGCAGTAGAAACAGATACTATGTGTTAGATACTTTAGATGGTCATTCAACAGTAACAGTTTTCTCTCCTATCATTTCTGCCTTGACATTTGCATCCGATGAAGTTGGATCTTATTACTAAAAAAAATTCTGTAAGGTAGTTATTTGACTACATTTAATACACTGACAGATTTCCTTGTCTCTGATCAGCTCTCTTGACCTCAATTCCCCCAGCTGGGAACAAGTTCTGGCTACTATTCAGTCAAACAAGTTAATTTTTCTTGTCCTCGTATTTCTCCTGTGGCTGATTTATGAAATTGTATCCAATTGGTACAGAAAGTGTTTGGTATATTGCATGTTAGATTGCCACATTTTTGCTCAGCAAACATATTTTTTCTTGCTGTGGTTTTCATCTTGTCTCTATCTGCTCTAGGACCAGCAGCATTCCTGCTCTTGTACAGCACATGATGCTGCAGAGCTCTAATTTTTAAGAGATCTAAGTGATGCCTGAAGCATTACTCTAATATTAATTTAGCTTTGTTTTGGTGGAATAAACATAATTAATAGGAAAATATATTAATTACTTTTTTATCATGTAACATATGCAATTAATTGGATTAATTAATTAATTAATTGATTATTAAGAATAGATTAATCCAGAAATATCTGTATATTTCCATGAGTACTTTAATAGAAAATAGTAATGGAACAGCAGTGAAATCCCTCCACTATTCAAACAAGTGTCCACTTTGAGTTTTTTCCTTCAGTCAGGATATATTAATGAACTCTCTCCTCTTACAGGCTTAATTCTGACTACTCCAAATCTTTGTCTAATCTTGCCACTTAGCTTGAATCCAATCCTGATTGACCTAATGTTAAGTAGAAAAGCAATCTTACCCTGGACTACAAGAACACACACAAACCACTGGCGGTGCTTTGCCCACCCCTGCTCCCCTCCCCTCCTTGCTCCTCGGCCACCCTACAATCTCAGAAATCCTGGGATTGACCTTGATTCACAAGCTTGGAAATGCTGTTTCCCTTGATCTTTCCTGAAGCTGCTCTATGGCTGAGGCAGGGCCAGCACTTCTGCACCAGGAGTTTCTCTTCCAAGCAAGGAGCAGCACCAGAGGAGCTTGGTCACCCCCAAACATTGGGGACATTCCTTGACTGAAGAGACCTGGGGACTAAAGCCAGGTATCCTGCAGCCCTCTAAGCACTGAGTGGAGTGAGGTCTTCTGAACCCCTCCGGCCCCTCTGTGTCACACAGCACCCAAACCTCACCTGTAAGTGTTCAATCAGTCAACGATTAAGGGCTGCTAAATCCTTTAGCCATTCCCTATTGATGGAGTCTGAGGCAAGTTTGGCAAGGGGGCTCAGTCTGAACCCCTGGACTCAATGGGAGGGTCTCCTGTCCTCTGAACTCTTATTTTTCTGAATCCCTGGTCTCCATGTGAGTTATTTTACATAGATTCTGTAATCAGTTTTCTTTTGTAGGCTTTATATTGTAAGTAGTAGAGTAAATATTGCCATTGAACTCTGTTAGTTTGAGTTTTCGCAAATTTATATTCAACCTCCATTTGCCAAAGTTTTTGATAATGGTTCTTTAAACTGACTAAACCATTCATTCACAGCACCATTGCACCAGTTCAACAAGAGCAGCCTAAACTTTTTGCAAATTATTGCAATCCTTTGTGCTATTGTGGTAAACCTTCTTATTAGGCAGGGCATCAAATATGTGGGATATATCTGTAGGCCTTGAAAGAACTCAAGGATATTAGCCTTTTCAATACAAATACAGAAACTGATTCATTTCAAGAAAATGCGTGGTACATTCTGTTAAACATTATTGTACACTACATAAAGCAAAACTCAAAGTGAATAAAAGTGCCTGCTGCAAAATTACAGCGTTCTACATCTTCTAATTACTGTAGTTTCATTTTCCTTTAGGAGAAAGTTGATAGGTTTTACAATGATTATTCCCACACTTGTCCATCTATTTTTTCTTGGAAGTAAATATTCTAGAATTGGCCAGAGTACATTTAGATTTGTTGAAGCTGGGAAAGTGTTAAGCAAGTGAGAAGGAAAAGTGAAAAATCTGTAAACATTAATTTCTTCCCTGGTAATTACAATTGTATTTTCTTATTTTTAGAATAATCTATGCTCTTAGTCATTGGTTTTAGTCACTCCAACAGGAATGACTAATCTAACTAGAAAATACTGAAGCATCTTCAAAGAGAAGGAAAATGTATTAATCATGAAAATGACAACATGGGGGTAGAAATTAAGGTGAATGACACATAATTTTAAAATCCTTACAGATGATACAGTGGTTCCCAAGGACAACTTCCCAGAACAACAGAACCAGGCAGGTTTGTGACAGATCATAAGCCTTTGGTATAATATGGTAGCCTAGAGGGGTCTTTTAAAAAATTTTGTTTTATTTAGGATATATTTAGAGCCTTACCTTGAAAATATATGCATGATTTTGAGGTATGTCAAATAGAATTTAAGCAGTTCAGTGTCATGAGGCTGTACTCACCTGTAGAGCCATTTAAGGCTTTTATAACTTCAAGTTAACTCCAGGGATCTGTTTTCAGGATTTGTTAAATTGTAACAGAAACTGTAGTTCTTACGTTTCAAAATTATTAGTGTTAATAAAAAATAGTATCTCTGTACGTGTCATTTGTCAGTTAAGAAGAAAGGAGAAAAGCCCAACCATAATGGGCTTTAGCAGAATGCTGCTAGCTCTTAGCCAGAAATACAGTCCTGTGAGATTTGTCCACTCGGTTCGGGTGCACAGGATGTTCTAGAAACTGCAGAGAGAGACAAGAGAATGCTGCCTTTGCAGCCGAGTTGGTTCTGAAGCAAAGGAGATGTAATGTGACACTGTAAAATGCAATTTTCTATGATTTATATATAACAAAATAGTTCCAGCTCTCAGCATTCTTCAGGTCCATAATCAGCACTGTGGCCCTTGCTTCTTGGTTGGGTTTTCTCTGTAGCTCCACATCTCTCTTGTTCTGGGCTCAGCAGTGCCCTGGCCTCACCAGTGCTGAGGAGAGCAGAAGGCTCCCCTCCTTTGTGATGCTGTAGTCGCTCCTCTTGGCAGCAACCCTCCTGATGCAGCCCAGGACAGGATTAGCCTTCTGTGCTGCAAAGGCTCACTGGTGGCTCATGTCCAACTTGGTGTCCAGTAGGACCCCCCAAGTCTTTTCCCACAAAGCTGTGTTCTAGCTGGTCACCCCCCCAGCATGTGCTGGTGCCTGGTGCTGCAGCTGCCCAGGTGCAGGACTTCACACTTCCCTTTGCTGACCTTGGGATGTTCCTGATGGGCCCTTCCTCCAGGTGATCCAGGTGCAGGACTTCACACTTCCCTTTGCTGACCTTGGGGGTGTTCCTGTCATCCAGGAATGCTGCTAGATGGCAGTGTGACCTTGTGGTATTATCAGCCACTCTCCCAGGGTTGTGTCATCAGCAAACTTGCTGAGGGTGCACTCAGCTCCAACATCCAAACTGTAAGAAATGGCCTCAGGTTGACCCAGAGGAGTTCAGATGGGATATTAGGAAAAATTCACTCACTGAAAGGATTGTCATGGTCTGAAACAGACTGCCCAGGGAACTGGTGCAGTCATGATGCCCACAGATAATTTAAAAGCCATGATGTGGCACTTGGGGACATGGTTTAATGGTGGACTTGGCAGTGCTGGGTTAACAGTTGGACTCAATGACCTAAATGATTCTGTGATTCTGTTTTAAGTAGGACTGAATCCCTATGGTACCAGTGGTTACTGGTCTCTAACTGCTTGCCTCTGAGCCTGAACTTTCATCCCATTTCCAATCCACCTCTCTGCTCATCCAGCATTATGCCTCATATAATATCAAGTGCCATAATATAGAGAGAGCATTTATAGTGAGCACAGCTATCAGCATTGAAAGAATACCTGTTCCCTTCTAGGGGTTTTGCTTGCGTGTATCCAAAAACACAACAGAGAGCCACTGCAGTCCATTGTATTTATCTTAATACACCACAGCTGATTCTGTTTTAGAAAAAATTCAGGTAAAGAGCTTCATGTCCTATCCATCATTTACATGCTGATATTTTATATTTTCAGTCCTGAAATGTGTCACTCAGAGTGGCAAAAATTCCTGTTTAAAGGTGGTTATTCAGGGTACTGTGGAGTTGTTGCTCTGCAGCAAGCACAAATCACTGGGAGGAGGTTGCATTTGAAAGCTGTCACCCAAAAACATGGATGAAAGACACATTATAAAAACCTCTGTTGATATTCCCCTTCCTCTTGCCCCCTCCAAATTTCTGATCAGGAATACTTTTGGAAAATATATCCGGCAGTTTGCCTCTCTAACAGCTCTCAGTGTGTTCCTGCAAGCAGGACTAACAGGAAGAGAAATGTTCTCTATTGAATATCAACTGCTGTCTGAATCAGGCAATTCCTTTGGGATCACCCCCATTAATGTGATCCAGTACAACCCCATTTAACCATCCTGTGTCAACTGTGTACACAAATCAAGTGTGGGAATTTTTATATACTTTTTTAAAAGTATTTTGAAAATTATTTTTTGATGGGTTGCTTTGGTGTTGTTTTTTTTTTTCTTTTCTTTGCAATTAAAACCTCATCTTTTTTCTTGGGTTGAACTACTGTAGCAACAGGTTCCTAAATATTTTTCTGTAAAATTATGAACTCTGTTAACTCACTGTAAACTCTTCACAGAGAAATAAAGCAACCTGCCATAGAAATTCTGTATTAGAAAAAAAAAAAAGTTATTGTCAATTATAAATCAATTCCACAGCTGCAAAAGCCTTTTTGCCTCTCATGTCCAGTCAATAATATAAAATTAAAGTAGAGTCAACAGAGGAACCCGGTTGTTTTTCACTATTATAAGGCCTCAACCCATGCATCCTGTCATTTTTAAGCTGACATACCATGAGGCAAAGTGATGTATTCTCTGTGCAGATGCATATCTGAAGTTCAAGATGCATTTCATGGGCAAAGTGATTTTGCTTTCCTGTTGTAATTAACTCTCCTCTCTTAGTCTTGATCATTTTGCAGATTGTCTTCTTTTCAAGGCTGAAATTGGTGATTTGTATATAGCTTTTGATTTTAAGAAATTCCATATCATCTGTGGGTTATTCAGACCTTGTTTGTGGAGTAGTCATGAATGCTTTTACTACAACTTGATGTAGAAAATATGTTCATCTTCTGCCTTCCTCTGGCACTCTTAGGCATAGCAGTGAAAACAGAACTTGGACTTGAGCAGCAGTATAGTGGTACATAGCTTCAGCCAGCATTTTTGTAAACGAACAGCTGCTTCTTGGAATGAATTAAACATTGTCTTTGGGAAAAAGCAACTAGAGCATATCTTTTCAGCCTGGAAAAACAAAGGTGACCGTTCTAGGAAAGTGGTACATAGCTCTGGACACGCAGTAGATTTGATCTGACATCTCTTTCTCATTCGAAGACTCCCACTGTGATTTACTAGACTATGTACAAAAGAAAAATTTGCAATGTGAGAACTGTTAATTCTTTCTATTCTGGCATATAATTTTCACTCTCATTTTTCATTTTCCATGCATAATTTGACCTTTTTCTTTTCTTTTATAGTAGTGAGTTTTATCCTTTGCTTTCAAAGAGAAAGGGAGAAAATCATCACTTATGTAATTTTTCTTGTTTATTGAGGGCCCCTAACCTACAGTTCACACTCTCTGTGTTTTGGCAAAAACTCCCAGCAGCCAAAATTAGAGCATTTTTACATTTAGACAAAAATAATGTGCTCCTAATTTCATTTTTAAATTTAATTCTTAACTAATGTTTGCCTACTTCTTATTTTCGCCTCATTTATATTTTGAATGATGTACACATTTATATACAGTTTCATATATATGTATGAAATTAAAAGAGGAAAAAAAGAGAAGAGGCTGGACAGATTGCTCAAATAAAAGGAATTATTTTAAACATTATCAGTAACTTTTGTGCCATAAGTCAAACAGCAACTTGATGACTGATAAAATCATCTGTGTTGTACCTGCGTCTCCTTTGTTCCTCTCCTCCAACAGCGTGTTCTTCTCAAATGTGCAAAATTTCATGACAGAACGTGAGAATTAGGGAGACTGGGCTAAGACTGGGCTGTGGTTTTGCATATCTGGCATACAGTGGACTATTGCTCTGCCTCGTGTAAAATCTGCCTTCTTGTGCTGTAATAAAATTTATTTTTTGGCTCATCAGCCTTGGGAAAGGTTCAAACTCTTGTCTTGTTTCAGTTTGTATTGCTTGGAAGTCAGGAATCTGAGGAATGACCTCCGAGATCTTAATCACAATTTTACCACCAGCAGACTTGTTAAGACCAGAGAGGAAAGGCACTGCCTGGTAGGAGACACAGGACACGGGACTCTGGGTAGAGCTAACCACTCATTTACCAAAATATGGGTATTGATCTAATATCGACACCCAACTAGAGATGGACAAAGCCTCTCTCCCAGAGTTGTTAGAGAGTGGATGTGGATTTCAGTGCCAGCTGCTGTGTGGGACAGCGCCCTGATGCGCAGAGCGATGCACAAACCAATACAAAGTCTGTTTATTTGTGAGGGGTTTAGAATATTCAAAATACAAACACACATTAATCAGATTAACACCTCTCATTCCCCGCTCTATAGGGTAATTAGCTGAATAGTTATTAAGCATGCATGGTTTGGTCTTTAAATTGAGTCGGTGGCTGCATCATTTGAGGGAAGGGTGAGAATGATGAAGTAAAACTCGTCTTCCTCTCTTTGACCTTTCTGCTTTTCTGGCATTTGACAATACAAATTGCTTTTGAAAAACATCCAGTTCTTCTATTCTCTCCTATTTGAATGAGTCTTTTAGGTAGAATGGTGAGTAATTGCTGTTTCTCAATGTAAGTACAGCTGAGCAAATATAAAATGACAAGCAACCAGTTACCTACACCTTAAGGCTTATTTCTAACTCAATTGTTTGGTTAAACATTAATTCTTTAATTAGCTCTAGCTGGGTTTGCTTACTGAATCTACTTTAGTTGGTTTCAGCTATACTAATTTTGCTTAAAATCCTAATTTTTAAAACTGCATATTTCACCACTCTCTCGGACCCAAGAATGGGCTCCAAAATGTCACAGGGGGATGTCACAGCCGTGCTGCAGCTCAGCCCCAGCTCATGAGCTCTACAGCAGCTTTCTTCAGCTGGAAGTCAGTCCTGCATCTGAAAGGATATCCTCTAAACTGGATGGTGGTTGGGTACCATTCCAACCTCACCCCACGTATAAGCTGATGTTGAGCATTGTGAAAAATCAGGAATAGGGAGATGAGCTGGGGAGCAGGCCCAATCATGGTTTGAACTGCAACAAAAATAGGATTTCCATGGATGAGGCCTTATTTGGTGCTGAGACCACTGATATTCTGTGAAAGACAGAAGAATGGACAGCACTGTGCTTCCTGGAGGGCCCTGTGGCTTGGAAAGCAAAGGTTTGCAGAAAACTGGTTATGTGTGTACTAAGATATTCAGGGTGCCTGAATCAGTCTGATAAGATATAACTCCCCCTCTCTCCAATCAGAATATGACAGAGGTATTTAGGAGTCTCCTCACCACTGCTCCATCATGTCTGTCCACTCGGATTAACCCACACTGCCTATAAGTGTTGTCAGGTTTGAACCATCTCAGCTCCATTCTGATCCACAGAGAGTGTATCACAATTTATCCCAGTGATTTTGCATGCTTTGTTTCACTGCAGCTACTAAACAAATGCTGGTGTCCGAATAATTCTGTCTGGCACAGAGTATAAGCAGCTTTGTTATTTTTGCCACGCTTTTCAGCTACAATCACCAACATAAAAAGGGAATCTGTGGTTACTGTTGAGTCAGTGCCCAGGTACTTTGCGTGACTAAAAAGTGGAAAGGATTTTGTCTCTTTTTTTTTTCTCATTTGTTGCCAGCCTGATTTAAATGATTTCATATCAGTGGAAATGCAAGAGAAATGACATTAGCTGAAGCTTGTGGTCCCGAGTCCCCAGGATAAACCAGCAGCTTATCTGCTAGCCAGGAGAGCATTTCAAGGCATTTCCCACCCTCACTCTTGTAGTGCCTGTTAAAAATGCACGACTTTGTGGGTTATCTGTATGAAAAGGTACTCAACAAGAAAAATGAAGCAATTTTACTCATTCATACAGTATTTTTATTCACTTATTCACATGAAGAGCAAGCGCTATTGGGAGATAACTGTGGCACTATGTATTCTAACACATGACAGTTTCAGGAAAAGCTAACCAGGGTCAGTGTATCAGGAAAACAGAACCAAATTCACCATTTTAATGGTTTCTCATGTTTTCATCTTGCCTTCCCAAGTGGCAGTGAATGACCTCACTTAAAGCTTAATCTTTTAATTATAAACAGTAATACTGCTCCAATGCCTTCCTTTGCCAGAACATTTCTTTCAAGCCCATGTGAGATATTTTTCCAGAGCTGCAATTTTCTTCTCTGCACAGGTTTCTGGATACTTTGAGATTCTGTTCTTTCTCAGATCTTGCTGATCTAAACACAGAAAATATTCAAATTAGAGGTAGATGTGTAACATAATTATGGTATTCATTAGGCCCGGCTTTTTATAACATCTGAAAATAGGGAAAAAAAAAAAAAAAATTGGACGTTTCTATTCTTTTTTCCAGAATTCGTAAGAGAATTTTTGACCTCGAAAGTGTGGATTTTTCGCTGAAGGAATTTGTGACTAAATTGAATTCCAGGTGTAATATAGTTCCTTTTTCCCAACAAAGAAAGAGCTTGCACCTTTTAAATTTTTTTTTCTGGTTTAAGTTACTTTTTAAGTGACTCGGTATTTATTAAAATAAAACTTGCATTTGGGATGAAAGTTCTAGACCTTAAAATTATCTGTCATACATGAGGTAAAACTGGTGAAAGTGGCCTTTAAGCACCAATATCAGGTGGAAAAAACCAAACAGTTAATAGGCCAAATCGAGACCATGGTATAAGGTGCTTCAAAGCTACATTAATATTAACAAGTTTACCAAAACCAGTGTTTTTCTAGAGAAAGGCAAGAAATATTTTGAAGAAATAAAGACATCATCAGGTTTCTACTTGCTTAAATAAAACCGAATTACTGTGATCTGGAAAACACTGGATTGTAAAAAGAAGCTTAGTGGATCCCAGCAGAGAAGTGAGATATAAAACCTGGAGTGATTTCTATTTCTATTTCTATTTCTATTTCTATTTCTATTTCTATTTC